>OMNR01095002.1:0-10600 GCA_900303205.1 Mora moro
ATGGTGAGATCGGTGCTGATGAGGTTGCTGATGGAGATGCCAGAGGTGCAGACCAGGTCCAGAGTGTGTCCTTTCCTGTGGGTGGGGAAGTCAATGTGTTGGGTGATGTCAAAACAGTGTAGGATGTCCAGTAGTTCGGTTGTTGTATTGCAGCCAGGGGAGTCGACATGGATGTTGAAGTCGCCTAGTAAAAGAATGGATGGGGATATGGCACAGAGCTGGGTTAGGAATTCAGATAAGTCAGAGGGAAATGCAGGGTTTGGCTTAGGGGGACGGTAAATGATGGCAGTGACAAGGGGTTTGGGTCCAGACAGTTTAAATGCAAGATGTTCAAATGAGGGAAGGGTGGGAATGGATATTTCAGTTGTTTTGATGGTTTGCCGATGTAATGCCGCTATTCCACCACCACGTCCACCCTGGCGTGGTTTGTCCAAATACATGTATCCAGCGGGCGCAGTCTGGTTGAGGGTGGTGGAAGTATTCGGATGGTTTATGCCAGGTTTCCGTTAGACAGAGAAAGTCCAGTTTATTGTCGGTGATAAATTCATTTAGGATGGGGCCTTTGGTGTTTAGGGATCGGGTGTTGAAAAGCGCGAATTTGAGCGGAGGTTGTGTGTGTCTCGGTAGCTGTGCAAATGGAGGCACAACAGTGCAGGCTGTCGGAGGGGAGCCCGGTGCAGTGCAAGCTGCTACATTTGCCGGCGGAGAAGTGGCGAACAAACACGCCAGTGTCCGCTCACTTCCGGCAAAATTACTAGTGACTCGTTGGCATGGGCAGATCTGGTTCCTGTGTGGCAGGGCTCTGGGGTGACTTTAATGTAGAGTTAGGTAAGGGGGGGAGATACCAGCAACATTTTTATCTCTAACCTTATGGCTCGGCATGGACTGGTAGATGGGGCCCCAGGTGGATGGTCCCACATGGCGCAACTTTTTGGGGCCTGGGTTCTGGGGCCTTAACAAGTATCCTGGAAGAGGTTTTTTTCAACCAGCATTTTCGGTTGTTTTTCAAAGGCCTGGTAGGACTCAGACAAATGTGTCCTGGGGTGATAGAGTGGTGGGAGGTAGTCAAGGAACGGATAAAGTCTTTCTGTGTACAGTATTGTAAAAGGAAGGTTAGGTTGGCGAAGAGGGAGGTGCTTCGCCTTCAGCGCCTTCGAGCTTGAGTACGCCACAAGAAACTGTGGCAGCACTGTAAATCAGCAGGCTTGTGACTCCCTGAAAGCACAGGGATGTCTTTGAGTGTATGGCTCGGGCACACCTGTTGCGGACGAGGGCAGGGTTGTGTCAGAAGGGGTTGAGATGGTGCATGCCGCCACTGACTACTATCGCTCAAGTTTTAGGGAGAAAGAAGTAGATGTAGGGGAGGGGAGGTCTTTCTGGATTTCCTGACCCAGTGGGTGCCATCAGACATAGCACAAGCTTTGGAGGCCCCGCTCACCCTCAAAGAGCTTGAGGGTGCCCTCCATAGAATGAACAGGCGGAAGGTGCATTGCATCGGACTGCTGGTTGAGTTTTATCTCAAGTTTTGGGATATACTCGGGCCGGTAGTGTTGGAGGTGTTGTCCAAAATACTCCACACAGGTGAGATGGGAGGGTCTTTGGCCACCGGAGTTATCTCCCTTCTGTTTAAGAAAGGGGATCACACTGACTTTGGGAACTGGCGGCCACTGACTACGCTGTGTGTTGACTACAAACTCCTGGCAAAGGTCCAAGCGGATCATCTGGGCACAGCGCTTCCACATGTGGTCCATGTGGACCAGACATGCGGGGTGGTGGGGCGCTCGGTGAGATGGAATCTTCAGCTCATTCGGGACGCAGTCGCTTGGGCGGAAGACAGGCACCTGCCACTTATGGTGGTTGGTCTCGACCAGGCAAAGGCATTTGACAGGGTTCACTGGGGCTTTATGTTTAGGGTATTGGGCAGGTTAGGCTTCAGCCAGGTTTTTTTAAGGTGGTTACTGATATTGTACACAGGTGTGAGCACAGTTTCAGTTAACGGTCACCTAGGGGATGTCTTCAGGTTGCACTCAGGGGTAAGACAGGGGTGTCTGCTCTCCCCACTGCTTTACATCCTTTACATGGAGCCCCTGGTGGCAGCCATTCAGGCTGACCCGGGTGTGAAAGGTTTCCTGGTACCTGGCAGCGGAGGCCTACGGGTCAAGCTGTCTCAGTATGCAGATGACACCACGCTACTGCTGGACAGCGACGCATGCCTGATTCGATCCTTGGAGATTCTCCAGAACTTTGGTCAGGTGGCTGGTGCAAAGCTTAATTGTGCCAAGTCCTCGGTGAAGTTCTTTGGGCGGTGGAAAGAAAGGACTGATGTACCAGGGGGGCTGTCGCTCTGCACTGGACCTCTGAAATTACTAGGGATCAGCTTTGAGACAGCCCACCGTGCCATGGCCAACGGGACCAAGCACTTTTTGGCAGTCCAGAAGAAGCTCATGCTCTGGAAGAGCAGGTGCCTGACTTTCATTGGGACGGTACTTGTTGTGAAGGTAGACGTTCTGCCATCTCTTGTACTTGAATGATGCTGCGTACATATACCCACTGCCAGTCAGTATGAGGAGGCCTCTCACACGCCTCATGTTCACTTTCCTTTGGGGCAGGAGATACAAGTATGTAGCGAGGGCCCGCATGCTGACTGGGATTGAAGCAGGGGGGAGAGATGTGCCACAGCTTCACTCCCGCTGAAGCTGGACTGCATTTTTGTTTAGTTTTTGTGTCAGGAGTTATCCACTCTGGTAGTGCATCCTTCAGGCTACTTCCTAAGACTCTATTTTGCCCATCAGGCCAGACGACTGATGGTTTGGAGCAACCTGGCACCCCGGGTAGAGCAGTAGCCATGGCACTACCACCATGCGGCCAGGTGGCTGCAGGCTCATCCGGAGGCTTAGGAAACAGGTCAGAATTAACTACAGGGTCCTCTACAAAGAAGTCAGTCAGAAAGTGGTCACTCCTCCAGTGGTTGGGACCTCGACAAGGATTTGGAGGGGGATCCAGCCATAACTGATAACTTCGACAAGGTAAGTGTTTATTATTTATTCGGTATTAGCTTTTACCTTGTTTTAGTATTTAAGCGTTTTAGTGTTTGATTTGGTTTTAGTGTTTTTAGGCACGTGGTGTCTCCACCAATGTCGGCTAATCATGCCGGCATGAGGAGGCACCACAGTGTGCGTTATAAGAATTTAAAGAAATAAATGGAACAATGGTCCAGACATCTTGGCTTGACTTTGTAGACATGTAGAGAAATTGGACACTTTTGAAGAGGCAGGAAATGCAACCTCTGTGGAGATTCAAACCATGTCTTCAAAGACTGTCCGAAATCCTTCACCAACAAACTAAAGCAAGCCAACACAAAGAACGGTTGAAGTTGACCAAATGTGCAAATTGAAAAACCGGGAAATTCAAATCTCCCGCCAAGTGCTGTGATTGGAGGAGAGATCCAGGGTGCGGCGGGAGAGGGGGAGGGGCTTTAAGTTGTCCCACAAAGTGGTGGTGAAAGAGGGTGGGGCAGCTCAGGCAGACAACAGAGCTGGGCAAAACTCCACTTCAGACTCTGATGAGACTGCAAGCCTGTTAACAGTCAGCCAGGGGGAGGAATCTGAGGTGGAGTCCAGCGAAACCTCCCTCCCAGGAGCCCAGCCTGGTAAGAGAGCAGCGGCTGAGTTACCCTCTGAGACTCAAGGAGCCTCAGAGAAAAGGGGAATAGCTGGCTCCTCAAACAGTCCATCTGTTGAGGAATCCTGAGTCTTCCCCAACAACCCTCCCAACACTGTCTATTTTTACATGTTGCACTACAGTCAACCCTGAATGACCAAAACAGAGTCTGGCAGGGTGATGTAGCAAACGACATTTCCCAATCTCCCATTGGGGTAAAGCAAGAGCTTCATTCACAAAGCATTGGATGACTTTTAAATGGTTTTAACCCCCTACCGTTTTTAGTATTTTAATGCATACCTGGCTTTTAAACACCATACTCATGGTTCTCACCTTTTCTACACTCAATGTGAGAAGTTTGAAAAAGTTAGAGCCCAAACGATTTTATCCTTTCCAAGTAATTTTAAGTCAGATGCGTTTTTATTGCAAGAATGTGCACTGCCCTTTTTAAACAATTACAGAGCATGGGAGGAAAAATGGCCACACAAATCCATATGGAGCGGTTCCAACAAAAATAAAAACGACGGCGTGGCCATTTTAATCAAGAACCCCTCAATTCTGGTGAAGGGCAGCACTGTGGTGACAGACGGACGGGCACTTTTAGCACACCTGACTTTTATGGGAAGGGATTTTAATCTTAAATATTTATGGTTTTAAACAAAAATGACAGGTATGACCTTTTAGAAATGTTGCAGCCCCACATGCTTGGTCGAGTGCCATTGGTTTTAGGGGGAGATTTTAATTGTATTTTAGGCAGAAGGGATAGGAGAGGGGCAGGGGATAATTTTAAAGTAGACAAGACATTATAAAACCTTGCATCTAAGAGGATGGCTTCACCTGGTTCAGTGGTGATGGTTCCAGAGCCTCTCGCATAGATTACATTTTTACCAGAGACACCAACCGATGCTAGATTTACCCCCGTTTTCTTCTCAGATAACACTATGCTCTCCTACACCCTTTCATGGTCCATGGGTGTGACAAAGGTAGCGGCCTGTGGAAACTGAACTGCTCCTTGCGAGAAGATAAGGATTTAGTCAGTCAGTACAGGGAGCAATTCAGTCAATGGCAGACCACCCCAAGACTTTTACAACCATGCGCACATTGGCCGGAAATGGTTAAGGGAAAGTGACTATTAAAATGAAGGGAAAAAAAGAAGAATAGATGCATGGTGTGGCTGTAACACAAGGGTTCGCTTTGCAAATGTTGGGTTTATCAGGAAAAAAGTTAAAAAAATAAAAAGAGCAAAGGAATGATGGTATTAAGTAAAGAAAGATGTGGAAAAAGGGGAAAAATGCATTAGATATACATTTTTAAAAAAACAAAGGGGTAGGGTATTTTTAAACAAAACAAAAAAGAAATAATGTGGAAGAAATTAAATTAAATGGAATAAGGAATACAATTTTCTGGAAATCTTTAGTGAAAAAAAGTCAGTAAATTAGATTTTAAAGAGCATAGAGAAAATAATTAACGAAATTGCATTTTTAGCCTGGGATTTTCAACTTTTAGAACTTTTGAACACTTGTGTTTCACTGTTTTTGTTTTTACTGATTTTCAAAGACTAGGCCAACTACCAGACAGCTTTAGAGTACGGATAGTCAAACTACTGCACAAGAAAGACGACAAGACTGAGCTAAAGAACTGATGACCAATAACCCTTTTAAACATTGACTGTAAACGTTTTAGCAAACAATGTCTGGTTTTAGGGGAAGTAATCCACCCGGATCAAACCTGAGTCACACCAGGGAGGAAGATGAAAACGGTGAGTTTGGACCCAGAGACCAGTCTGTTAGCAGTCAAAGGACCCTAGCCCTTTTTTTTTTTTTTACAGACCATGGCTGGTGACTGAGAAGACAGGACTCCCTCTGACTGTAAAACAGACTGGCCTTAAAATACTCTGGGTCAAATTTGACAGGGAGTGGGAGGGACAGAAAATTGGCCGGACATGGTAGGGAAAATGAGGCAGAGACAGGGATACTGGGGACTTGGAGGACTAACAATGGAAGGAAAGGTATTAATCATCAAAGCAGTGATTTTACCTTTGCTTTAATTGATAAGCTCTTTTTATCCCAGAGTGCTTTTAGAACTGGAATGTGCAGTGTTACATTTCCTGTGGAGGGTCCAAGTGGGAGAGACTGAGGAGAAGCAAGATGAAAAAGACTAAAGAGGAAAAGTACTCTGGGCCCTCCACCTGTTTTTTAGAAGCAGATACATAGCACTGCACATCAAACACACGATGGCCCCATCCAGAGAAAACAAAACTACAGCAATGGCACGATTTTGGATGGGGTCCTACTTGCGAACATTTGCCTTATTTAAAAAAGATCTTAAGACACCGGCTTTTTAACTTGCCACATTTTTATTGAGAAGTTTTTAATCTTGAAAATGAGGATTTTAAATGTTTTAACTAACCATCGACTTCTGATCTCAGTTGTGCAGGAACGGGAACCAGTGAGTCCAGTGCGCAGGCTCGGCTTTGGAGAGCCCAAAACAGTTTCGCGCTACGTGAACCATCCTGCCCTCCCCAACAGACTCCGGGACCTGTCGTGGATGGCGGCTCACGAGATCCTCCCGCTCAGGTCCGTCATGCACTCCCGGGGCATATCAGCATCCCCAACCTGCCCCCGACCAGGTTGTGGGGTGCCCGAGTCGGTGAGGCATCTGTTCTGGGAGACCAGTGGGCAACAGCCGGCTCCCTACAATTCCCGTACTTACCAGCAGGGGAGGTCCTGACAGCCCAACCGGTGCTGTATGGGGTGAGCCAAAAGAGTCTGCTACCATCAGACTTCCCCAAGCAGTGGTTCACCCTAGCCACCATCAAAGATGCCATATGGACCTCCAAGAACCTGCTGGTAAGGAAGCACATGCAGATCGCCCCCATGGCTCCAGATGGTCACAGCAACGGTCCAAGTGGCCATTGCTGAAAGCGGCAGGCCTAGGACACAAAGAAGAATCGCCTCTGCCCATTCGAACAAGGGAGCCAGAGCTACACGAAGGTCGAGGCAGCATGTGAGGCTGATGGGAAGGAGCAGAAGGGTGAGGGTCTCCTCTGAGCAACAGGTTCCCAGAGACAATTAAAACTTGTTTTAACAATGTAATGGTTTTCATATTTGTTGTGTTTTTATACTATTTATTCGCCTATAGCCTTTTACCTCGTTTTAGTATTACAATTTTTACTGTTTCTAGCAGTTATTCGTTTTTAGTGTTTTTTAAGCACGTGATGTTGGGTAACCATGCCGGCATGAGTAGGCACCAGTGTTAGTTTTAAATTTACACATAAATGGTACTCCCGACAGATTTCCCGGCTTGACTTTTCTCGAAAACGTATCCAAGGCATACTGAAATTTACCATTTTCTTTTGTGTTCTTTTCCCATACCATTATTGCAAATGTGCTTTTTATATATTTTTAAAGAAATTGCCAAGAGGAGACTTGAATCCTTGAGCGATATCTACCTATCAAAGAGGGGACCTCCATATACTGCAGTGGAACTGTCTGTACCCGTTCTTTCACCTAATGAGTTTACCACAAAGACTTTCAAGACGTTTCAAAAATGGAGAATTTTACTTTAATGTTTAATATTTAAACATTTCTTAGTGATAAAAATATTACAAAATGAATCATGGCCACTAATTGAGAAAGAAAATTGTTTACTTGTAAATCAGAAGTAACTTCGCTGCATGCACTAATATCAAGAACTGCAGTATTAGCAACACAATTTACTTTACCTCTGCTTAAATGATATACAATATATTCTTAAAGTTGCATTTTAAAGATTGATTACACCAGTGCCGTATTTTTTAATTTCTCTTAGGGGAATTAATATTCGTCTGTGTTAATGTCATTTTTATGACCGATCTTCTCGGAAAATCTAAATTATGTATAATATAAATGCTCTGAAAAAAAATCTTGCATTGCTGGAATCTATCTTGAAGAGAAAAACTACTGTATTTTGATATGAATCACAGAACCCATAATTGTTGGCAGAAATGTCCCTCAACATGTACAGTTTAAATGAAATGGGCCTATATCAGTACCAGCATAAAATAATCAAAGCTTTTAATGAGCTTTAAAGGGGGCTTTTTGCTTTCTCTTTAATCATTGAGAAATTAATGCAACATTCGTAGTGTGCCTTCCATTTCATGCAAACTCTCAGTTCCAGAAACATCATCTTAGTGTTACTTTGTGTTAATATAATAAATGTAATTATTATATTAACACCAAGTAATTTTTGTCTATCAAACTTTGTCACATAACTACTGACAATAACGACTTTCTGACCTAATGTATACAACCATGCCGGAGTATGAGAGTCGCTCCATACCATCTAACGGGGGACAGTGTCACTTTTTTCCAACAAAGTGGGGACGTTGTTATTCTGTACAATCCAAGCCATCTTTTCTGTTTTAGAGTACAATGTTCAAAACAAAATTCTACACGTATAAAGCCCTCTTTAAAGGTCTGCATCCTATTATGTTGATTCTGAGGCTTTAGGTAACTCCATCACTACACTGAAGATATCAACGCCCATTTTCCGTACAGTTACAGTTAAACTGTCCATGCTGACGAAGCATTTCAGTTGACAATATTGGGACAAATACCCTTAAAGACCAACCGACGCCGAGTATCAATGTGAAATTAATGCAAAATTAGCTGTGTGCCTTCCTTTATGCAAACTCCCAGTTCCATAATTACAATGCTGCACCGTTGTAAGGATGTTCAAGTGCAGGAAAAAGTGATCATCATATGCAAAACCAGATTCACCTTGGCTCAACATTAGTAAGCAACTGTTCATTACAGCAAGTTCAATGGCTCACACCACACTGGTCATTACAACTCAAGTCATGCTCTGGGGAGAAGAGAAGTTAGACAGAAGAGGAGAATAAGTGTTATTGCTTGTTGGGGTTGCTGTTGTTTTACGTTGAGATTTGTTAATTACATAACTTCACATTCAAAGAAAATGTAAAATGCACAGATTAATGAATATGATCTGTTATGAACTAAACTACATTCATGAAGAACAAAACTTCAATGGTCAACTCATGTTGAAGGTTTTCACAGTAGGTAGTGTCTAATGTAAGAATAAATAATGCAAGAGATCTTTAAAATATATATTTAACGAAAATGTACTGTAGGTTTTAACACATCTAAAGTGAACAAGACATCAGTACCATTCCCAATTCCACAATTACATTTGTTTGGAGTAAAAATACCTTGGCTGACTGAAGACTGTTTTAGAAAAGAACCGTCTTCAGTTTTAGAAAAGAAAATATAAATATTTGACATCAAATAGGATAAGGAAGCCTTTCCGATTTTTTTGGCACCTAAAATTGTGGTCTGAAAATTAAATCCAGCATCAACCTTACAAGACTTGGTCTGTCAGACCCTGGGCAATAGCATTAAAAAATATATCATATATCAGCTACAGAACATACATAGGCTCGGAGTCCACACCCAGTCCAACTCATGTTTCACACACAAAGCTTGCTGTTGGATAGAATAGGTACCGTGTCGAGGTCTGACTGCTCCTGGTTTTAGTCAGCCTCAATTAAAACCTACAATTTATGAGACTGTTGACAGCAAAGTTATTGTAGAGGATGGGTTTTTGAACTTCCTCACGGTTAAGATAAAAAACGATGAGTAGTAGCTTCAAACACCTTTGACTCAGAGTGGACTGAGTCTTCAAAGAAGGTGCTGTTTGAACTCCGTCCTGACACTAGGCAACAGTGGCCCTAAAGGAAACCAGAAGGATGTCAATAATATTAAAAGTTGCCTAAAAGTGTTAAACAAGTGTGGAGAAAACATCCCCCGGTTCGTCTCCCACTTCCTGGACGAGCTGCCGCCTGTTACGTTAATAACATGGATGTCTCGAACCTGCTCAGTAAGATGGAGTGGCTGCACACTGAGGTCTGTGCACTAACGCACGCAGTTAAACTTCAGGCTGATGTCGGCGAGGACCTGCGTACTGTTACCATGACCATTGATTGCAGAGTTGAAATAAGCATGTGGCTGCACATCGTGCAGAAGCTAAGGAGGCATTTAAGGATTGGGTTGAGGCAGGTAGGCCGACACAGGCCTTTCAAGGATTACAAAATGCTCACCAATGCCAGATATAAATATGTGGTTCGCTATGTGTGCAAACATGAGCAGGATATGAGAGCGGACTCAATGGTTGAAAAGCTACTGTGTAATGATGTCATGGGCTTTTGGAAGAAGGTGAGAGCTCTTAACAGGGGCAATACATCGTTACCATGCACTATAGAGGAGTTTTTGGAGCTGATATTATAGCATTGTGGAGGCAACATTACTCTGTTAAAAGTGACCCCTATAAAGTGGGCAACATAGCCAACAGTGATACAGTGGGAATTACAACCAAAGAGGTCCATCAAGCAATAACACAGCTATCTGATAATAAGGTCTTTAGGCTCTGTAATCACATCCCACGGCTTCTCTTATCACTGTTATGCAGATGACACCGACATTGAAACACGCATCTCCAGATGCCTGGCTGACGTCAGCAAATGGACGACTGCCAACCACCTGAAGCTCAATCTGGATAAGACTGAGCTTCTCTTCATGCCGGGGAAAGACTGCCCTCTGATGGATCTACTAATCTCCATCGAGGACATCAAAGTCTCTCCCTCACCCACTGCAAGACACCTTGGAGTAGTACTAGATAACCAACTGTGCTGTAATGCTAACATCACCTCTGTTTCACGATCTTGTAGAATTGCACTCTACAACATCCGCAGGATCCGGCCCTTCCTCACACGGGAAGCGGCACAGATCTTGGTCCAAGCCCTAGTCATCACTCGCCTTGACTATTGCAACTCACTCCTGGCTGGACTCCCGGCCTCTGCAATTAAACCACTGCAACGCATCCAGAATGCAGCTGCGCGTCTGGTGTTTAACCTACCTAAATTCTCTCACGTAACCCCTCTCTT
>OMNR01095020.1:0-10427 GCA_900303205.1 Mora moro
TTGTTATCAGTATGGACCACAAGGTGAACAGTAGTTGCGTCCATAAATACATACATACATACATACATACATACATATCCAGTGTCCTTGACACCCCTCTGAATGAATATTAAACAGCCTATAAATATGCAACACTGGTGATCTTATTTATTCATTGAATACTTAGACAGAATACAGCACACGGTCATTCATCTCTTCTGAGAAGCAACCTGTGCACAATATGGTAAAATATGATGATGGTGATGATGATGAGGATGATGAGGATGATGATGGATGATGATGATGATGATGATGATGATGATGATGATGACGACTTCCTAGCAAGGAACTATGGTCCATGTGGGATGTCCAGTATCTGAGAAGGTGAGGACTTGAGGATGGAGCCAAAGTAATAGACCACGTTACAAGTATCTCTGGCAGAAAACTGTCATCGATAAATATATGAACCTACGCTGCCTAACAAACAGGATAATAAAAACTGACCAATAATTGCCAACTATTAAAATATATAGCAGCACAAGGACCGCAAACTGTCATCACTAATTTGTTCAAAGAGAAAGTCACACGTCAAAGCAAGTTAAGGAGAGCGTTGTCTTTTTTTTTTTCTTGCATTCATTCAAATTAAATTCTACATGACAGCATATCGGCCAATAAGCACGTGACATGTCTCCGAGTACGCAGACCCACGCAATGCATAGAACAACACTGACACTTACAGAGGCTGTACTCTGGACAGCTGCTCATCTGACGGCATGGATCTCCTAACTAGATTGTATTGGGGGAATTAAGTGGTTTGCGTTGTGAGGAGAGAAAGACAATGGAAAGCAGTTTATTATGTACTCATAGGGACAGCCAGTATGAGAGTTGTTGTGTTGCACACAAACACAACCAAGCTCTCTCTTTGTTCTGTTTAAGTAACTGGGGCAGCATGTATATTTTATGGTCATGTTTTTGGAGGTTTTTTTCTGTCTCAGCCATATATTCTTTATGTATTCTCTCTGTTTTCTTACCTAAAGTCTCGCTTTTCTCCAGATCTCCGTGTCTGCAAAAAGACACGACAGGGGAAGACTGTGTCAGTGTCAGGTGGTGCTAGTCAACAGCCAGACCGTAACAAACCCCCGAACAAAATAGATAAGTACACGGATAACAACAAACAAACGACGTTCACAGAGTGGTAGTTGAAGGTGAACATACAAAAAAAAGCAAAACATTGTCGACCTCGGGTAACTTGGAGGATAAAGCGTAGACAAACTAGTCACACGGTTACAGGAAGAAACACTCAAGAGATACGTACACTCGTACACTCATGCATACACTCACAAACAGCACATAGTACACGTCCTATAGTTCCACCAATAAGGAACATACGGTAGGTCAATTCATATTATCCAAATCTCAGTGTACCATCAACTGCCATCTAGACGTAACACCTTCTAAATGGTGTCTGAAGTACAGAAAAGAGTATGTCAAAAGAAATAGTAAGGTTTCTGGCTAGCATGCTGGCGGTGGGGGGTTTGATGTGTAAATAAGAAAACACAACACATAAATAACAAACACAATGAGTCAAATGTTATGTCAACCTGCAGCTCCCAGCATAGCCCAAGGCCAAAGCAATAGTAGCCAGCCAGATGAAAAATGTAGCCAGCCAGTAAGGATTCTGCGGTTATTAGAAATGTTTTAGCTGCCAATATAATTGTTTTTGTGTGTTTAAGAAAGCATGACAAGCAAAACAACAAAACAAATGAGCAGGATTATTTCAATCATCGTTGAATGTTTACCTGACCAGATCTGAACTCAGATCGTCCTCATTCATCCTCACCAATAACTACATCATGAAATCAGGGGGCAGGATATAGTGGTTAGGGTGTTTGATTCCCAGCCAAAAGGTTCTGGGTTTGAGCCCCAATAGCCACAGTCTACCTGTTGGCATCCACCCAGAGGATGAGGCATAACCCCTACCTGCTCATTAAAGGCATGCATCTAATAGAGAAAACAACCACTGGCACTGCGGATAAACAACCCCTAATAATAATAATGTGTTTAATACAAATGTCGGCTGGGCATCAGATGTACTTATTTAGGTACAAATGTTGTGTGGGGAGGGGGGCGATGTATGGTTGCGCACCGGAGTTTGCGCCCTGTAATGTGGTCGATTGGACGCTGTGCGCTACCCTAACCGATCCAAAGCCGTACATCCATGACCCGAACTTGGACCATAGACACAATTGGATATCCACTATAGTCAGGAATAAATGTTGGTAACTCGTGAGTATGCGAACAAAATTGGACATGAACTGTAACAGGAATATGTTGTAAAGCCTCGTCGAGACAAACAAAAACATCTGCTGACTACTGAGTCGGATGGCGGTCGACTGTGGGACGTAACATATTATATAACGTTATTTAATTTGTTAATTGGTTACGTGAAACGGCTGTCCTGCCAGTATAGTAATACTATTACCTCAACTCGTTGTGTCTTCACGGCTATTTTATACAGTCTATGCTTCAACCACGTCAAAGTAGCCGGCCAAAGAAGAGCGAGTCGTCAGCTATTTAGCCAGCAGCCAGAGCTTATGGAGCACCGTGAATAGTTTGTTTAGCAGAAAGATTGCCTGACTCGAATCTGCTTTGCATTTCTTTTCACACCTCCTAATTGGACTATTACCACAACTATGGCATGGCTTCTTTTTTTTTGCCAACTCCAAGGTGAATGACTGACAGTGAAAGCTATCATAATGTCCAGTCTTCAGAACCACTTTGTGGGCAAAAAGACCTGCATAGCAATGACCTTTCTTGAAATGTTAAACTTAAACTCCAAATTCCACCAATACATCTCTATTGCCACTTTCATTGAACTGCACTTGTGAGTGCTGTAGTTTCATCTGTGTCATCTTCCTCCCCCTCCTCCTCTTTACCTCCACCATCATGGTTGCCGTTAAAGTAATAGCAGCATCAGTGGTGGTTGTAGAGGTCCAGGGCCATTTAGGACACAAAGGTAGTTTCCTCAGAATACCGTGTCCCCTGTCCTCGGTCTATCATGTCTCAGGACTTATTCCATTTCTGAAAATGTAGCACCAAGCAATTCCATTACAGAGCAATAGCCTTTCAATTTAAGTAGCACCTGATTTCATTTAGGAGAGAGAAAAACGGGGGAATCTAGAGGAGTCTGCGGGTGTATTATCCCTAATGGAGCGTAGAAGAGCAAAAGAGCACCGGATTCTCAACAAGTCTGTCCTTGGTAAAGAGAAATAACAAATGCTGTCAGAGTGTGAACTGTAGTTTTTTTTGTTTTCCCACCAGATGTTCTGAGTTCTTCTTTTCCTCCTCGTTATCGCTGCTTGTGTCTCACCGGTGTTATTTACCAATTGTGTTCACCCGTGTTTCGATTTGTTGAAGTCCTCCGTTTCATTGGCGCCTTGTTGGTCTGTGTTATCCGTTATGTCTGTGATGCCACGATCAGACTCTACACACATACATTTTTGGATTTCACGGGCCGTGTCAAATTAGGCAATTATCGCATCATAAAACCTTGCCGTGTTTTGGGCCGGAGACACTACACGTTTGACTGCAACGCACCTGGGATTGAGGAGGAGGGGTCCATATACATTTCATTGATCAACGTCAGTATACACATCGTAGGAGTTCTCAGACAATGTGAGAACAGTAAAAAAAATCGTGTTTGTGTTGTCTGATCCCGGTTGTTCTTATCTGTCTTGCCTGGGAATTGATTTTAGCCTAGTTTGCAGTTTTTAGTTTATAGTTAGTAGCCTAGCATCCTATATTTAGATGACTTAGTTCTTCTTCTTCTTCTTCTTCTTCTTCTTGCAAGTCTGTTTTCAATTCACCTTATTTTATTCAAACTTCATACTTCAACCTTCAAAATCTTAGTCTCCATAACATGATGTGATCCCTTTTTGCTCGTCTGAGTCTCAGTTGCTCAGCTGCTGCTGCTCCTGTTCCTCTCCAGCTCTGGATGGACTGCAGCCTCCGCGGGTTCCTCTGGTATTCCACAGCAGTGCTGGGATAGAGGTGACTGAGGATGACAGAGAGCCGTTAAGAGTACATGCACCTCCATGGCTCCGGGAAGCGTCAGCCGTCACAGCAGCAGCAGCAGTAGTAGAGGAACATATTGGGGAGGAACACTCAGGCAGATGGGTGTCATCTCCACTGGATGGAGAACGTCCTGAATTTATAATGCACCAGGGCTTTGTATTACTGATATATGTGCAATGTGTAGGATCAGTGTGCACTATACTAATTATGTTTATTTCTGGTTTTCTACTAGTGAGACGGTGAAACATATGTAAACCCATATTGTAAAAGGCAGACGGGCATTTGAAGAGGTAAACACTAGATGGCAGTGTTGCTTGAAGAGTTCAAGCTGTTTTTAGGTAGACTATTGTCCTGCAGAAGTACAGCCAACGGACATCTGATTAATCGCTGTTGTCCGTTTTTACTGACCTGCTAACACAGTAATATTGAGTCCCAAGCAAATGTGACTGTTGTCGATGGATGGATGGATGGATGAATACCATCTATCCATTGATATTACATCTTTCTCTCACTCTGTCTTTAATCTGAGTTACTATGCAAAAATGCACACGCAATCTCATGCGTGTGCATTATTGTTTAATTTTGTGCATGTTTTGAATGTACCATGTTATCCACGTGTGCCCATAAGGCATGTGTGGAATTTATGTGTGTGTGTGTGTGTGTGTGTGTGTGTGTGTGTGTGTGTGTGCATGTGTGTGTGTGTGTGCACGTGTGTGTCCTCTAGGCGGAGGTTGGCCCAGTGAGCTCCTATGACCTCGGTGAGCTGACCTCTCTCATGGAGTACTCTGTGGCCGTGTTCGCCCTGTACGACGAAGGCCAATCAGAATCCCTCACCGATGGCTTCACAACCAGTAAGATTCTGTCAATGTTCAGACGGCGACAGGGCTGACAGAGCCACGATTTCCATTCTCTTACCTCCTTTGAGCTGTGTGCGCCAGTTAACAGAGCGAGGAGAATACAAACATGACAAGAATAACAACAGCAAAGACAAGCAGAATAAATTTGGAGGGTTTTTTTTCAAAGAATTTGACGAAGCAATATCCAAAATATGTAACAGAGACATAGAAGTCCCGCCCTCCCTCTCTCGCCTCGAACGTATATATTTGAAGTCCCGCCCTCCCTCTCGCCTCGAACGTATATATTTGAAGTCCCGCCCTCCCTCTCTCGCCTATAATGTATATATTTGAAGCGTCCCTTTCCAGGTGTTCCGTGAGATGAGAACGCCTGGGGGAACCAGGTTAGATGGCATCATTGGTTGGCTGACAGCCAGGCAGACTGACAGACTGACAGGCCCAGAAACAGACAGATAGACGGACCGGCACAGAAAACAGACAGACGGATGCCTAATTGACTTACACGTTCAATAAAATCTGCCAAACAGGCCCATCTCCGGCATCTGTTAAAGCCGGCACACGCTTGTCTTTCCGCAATCGTTTTCTTGTGGCTGCCAGTCATTAGGGGGCGGGGCCGTCCCTCCCTCTCTCTCTCCTTCCTCGCGACACAATGTTGGATTGTTTTTTTTCCTCCGGCAGTTCGATGACGTCTCTGGCCGCTCGCCAACCACATTCTCCCTGCCCGCCCTGGGGCACAATAGCGCAGTCACATTAAAAGGTCTTTCCACTGTCCCACTGACTATTCCATCATGCTCACAGTTATTGATTTTTTTTTGGGGGGGGAATATCCCTTAAGGCGGTGAGCTGTACCGCGCCATCCCCGCTGACTCAGCCCGGACCCACGTCTCTTCTGCCAAACCGCCTCTTAAACAATTCACAGCCCAGGAGTCTTTGCCCATGACCCATTTGTCTAGCAGTAAACCCCGGGTCAACAGACCTTGTGTGACATTTAAAGCTTTTCCAACTAACCAGTGGTGGCCCCACACACACCCATACCGAGCAAGTCAAGCTCCTGTTTCACTTCCGTAACCCGCGATGCAGACGCTGAGTTTAACGACGCCAAGGGGCATATTCATTAAACAGGCCGTTGCTCCCTCCTAACTTTTTTCCCAAACACAACTAAGGTGCTATACGTAAAAAAGTGTACTACGAAATCCTAAAATGACCATCAGGTCATCAGAGATTAAGGAAACATGCTAAGTCGAAATACTGGCTCCTCCGACAACAATGCTACAGCCAGTATGTTCTCATTTGAAATATCTGTGCCGGACTGGAAGGTCTGTTTTTGGTTTTGGTTTGTGTGATTCACTACTCTCAGAGTACCCCGGGTTGCCAGATATGAAACAAATTGGCACACAAACAGACACAGCGTGCTGCCGCCATGGAAGAAAGCAAATGAACTGGATCAACTGAGATTGTAACAGATTCTACCAGACCCTAAAGAGGGGACCTCATTAATCAACATTGAATCGGGAAATCAGTGCTGATACCCGGCCCTAATATACATACTGTCTTGTTTTATTTGATCAGTAGTATGTTTTGAAGACAAGAGGAATGCTGTATTGATGAACAATATACAGAGAGAATGTTAATTGTTTGAATTTTTTGACATGGTAATGCCCATGTAAATAATATCTGGTGGGTCCTGGGTCAAAAGCACCTCCACAGGGTCCTGGGTCAAAAGCACTTCCACAGGGTCCTGGGCCAAAAGCACCTCCACAGGGTCCTGGGTCATGGCATGAACACCTTTGGGAACCCCTGGCAATAGAGTACAAATGAGCAGCAAATCTTATCACATCCTTTTGTGAGGATGATTATGACAGACAGGCTTGACAGCAATAAACAGCGTCAAGCACAATGGAAAACTACTGGATTTGGTCCTTAAACGTGGAAATAAAACACTAAAGTACTCAACTAACACGTTGGTGTTGTCCTCGTATGTTTCTTCTTCTTTCTACCTGTCTGCTTCTCTTCCTCCCTGTCTCACCTCGTCCCCTCATCTCAGATCCGGTTCCCGGGCCCCTGAACCTGCAAGCCAGTGACGTGTCAGCAGACAGCCTACGGGTCAGCTGGGTCCACTCAGCCAATGACGTGGTCCTCTACAAGCTCTCCTGGGCACCGTTTATAGGAGGCGACACTAAGGATGTTAGTGTACTTAACAAGGGCACTGAGGGGGGAAATGTTATTTTTAACTGTGATGTCTTTTTGACGGCAGACAGAGCCTCTTTGAACTTGAATCTCACCCAAACAAAAAAGAATTATGTGGTGAAGTGTCCAGAAAAAACAAGAGAAACAGGGCTTACTTATTGGACCAGGGAATTATGTTGTCTTGTTGCTAATGCAAACCAGTGACTGTTTTTGCCTTGACATGTACACACACTCTGTTCACTTTGTGTGTTCATACATAGTCATTTTAAATCCTAGATTTGGTTTTTAGTAGAGTCTAAGTAAGATTTGTTCCGGTAGCGTTAAATGATAAAACTATATCTAGAGAGTTGGAGCAGTATTAATATAATAATTCAAGTTAATAATGATAAACTGATAGATACATAAACACATACAAGCGTGCATACACTCATACACACACATACACACGCACGCACGCACGCACACACACACACACACACACACACACTCATACACACAACCCACCACATGCATTCACATTTATTCCACGTTAAGTAATTTAATTTACAATTAACTACAAATCCGTCGTCCATATGGATTTTTATGGAGTGTTTTGATGTTTTCCGACATGTCTGAATGATTTGAAACGACCGTCGGCCGCTACGTGTTGCCGGACGCTGTCAGATTGTTCGTGATCCATTTCCTTGTGTTCACAATCTTGCCATTGTGTATTTATTATTTCTCATAAGGCTCATGTGCATTAAATGCCGACAAAGTAAACAGTCCTTCACAGTAGTAACAAGGATGTCTTGTGTAAAGTTAACGGACAAACACATGAGTTTTCACATACAGCTATCGGGAGCCAAAGTAAAGGAGGACAATTCCTTAAAAATCATCATCATGACGCTACGAATGAATCAATGCCATGAGAGCAGGCTGACTCCTGTGCTCACTCGTGTCGTGTAATATTGGGAATAACACTCTTGCTTTGTGCCCTGTGTGTGTGCACGCGCGTGTGCGTGCGTGTGTGTGTGTTTTCTCTCCCCAGGTGATTTTGAGCGGTGCCGATGACAGCTATGTCCTGACTGCTCTCAGTCCCTCCACGGAGTACGAGGCCATGCTGACCGCGGTGTTCAGAGACGAGTCAGAGAGCGACACCGTGGCTGTCATAGCAACCACACGTAAAGCCATTACACTTGTATTCTCTCACCCTTAGTGAATACAGTATGTCCTTGCAACCGTTCTTAATGGCGAACACACGGTGAATACAGTTCTTAAGCTGTACTTAATTACAACCGTTCTTAATGACAGTACAGTTAATGAAGTTCTCCTGACAGACAGCTTTTTGACCATCTTAAGTGATGAAATTATGATTTTGAATGTAAACGAAATGTGTAATTTAAAAAGATTGTAACGTAATAAACTGCTTTACGTTGCATGTGTATTTCTGCAGTGGCCAAGACAACAACAATCGCTCCAACCACCGCAGGTAAAATACATTTCAGTTGTTTCCACCACACCACACCGAGCAGAGCGTTGGACTACTTCTGTTATTTAGTCTTTGTAACATGCAACGCCTCCCTACCTTTCCCTTTTAAAAGCACGTTTAATACTCTGTCACTCAAACTAATTGAATACATGTTGTCCCTCGGCGGCAGAGTGCATTTAACATGAAATGCTCCCAATCTGAAACTAAATTGGCCATTACATTTAGACTGGCCAGGTTACGGCCCTTGTTGACACTGCCTTAAGAGTGTGTGTCTAGTGAGGTAGACCACACAGCAGCCACAATTCACTCTGGCATCGCAGGATGGCGATGAGCCCATTTAGTGACACAAACCCCCCCCCAGCTTGTCTTGACTTGTCTTAAAGCAATAAAGCACAGTTAAACAAAGATACAGGACCCAGCTCTGTACGCCCCAGCGCCGGCCTTACCCGGAAACTCCTCGCTCCCTCTGAGCTTCATTGTTGCCACGGCAACGCGGAGGCCATCTGGATTCAGTTTGAGCAGTGAATACGCGGCGAAGAAACACCACTCTCGCACAAAAACCTGACGTGTGTCGTTTGTTTAACGCTCGTACGCGCCGCCAACGCAACACCGACGCACCGACTTTAAACACGTTTCTACAAAGAGCATGAAAAATTTTTACTTCAAATATGACTCCTGAGGTTGTCGTCGAAATGATAGTGGGAGCCTTTTGTTTGTTTAAACTAGGACTATAGACACTCAGACCATCAAACACCCCATGGTTCTAAACAGTGATTCTACGCCTGCCTGCCTTTGGTCTCGCCAGTTTTTAGACGTTGGGTTTGCGGTCTGTACCGCAAACCCAACGCAAATCTGTTTCGCCTTTTTCATCAAACTTTCATGTAACTGACTTAAGGTTTCCTTTCCTATACTATTTAGTAGTTCTCGAGTGATAAACGTGTCGTGTCTGTAGCGCACAGCCACGGGGACGTTTCTAAATCCATTCTAACTGTTTGTCGGCAGATGCCGGTGTGTGTGTGTGTGTGTGTGTGTGTGTGTGTGTGTGTGTGTGTATTTGTCTGATCTCTTCTGTAAATCTTTCTCATGTCTTTGATGCAGCACCCCGTCAGGCAGCGAGGAACCTTCAGCTGGGGGAGAGGACCACCCACAGCATGGAGGTGTCCTGGGAGCTGGACGACCCGCTGGTGGAGGGATACAGGGTGTCCTACTGGCACCCTGACAGCACCGACACCGCAGGCTCGGTGAGTGTAGGCCCGGCCCGGGATGTCAGAACCTTTAGGGTAGATGGTGAGAAGATATCGCTGACATCCTAACTCCTTAAAATACTGTTTATAACATACATGGCACTCCTTTCAAAACATATTCTTTAGTCATGTATTTTTTTAATAATAACATTATTTAATAAAACAGTGAAATAACATCTTTATATTTTTTTTACAACAATGATCGATCAATATCCAATTCCTATGAATTGTGCATGTATCTATGTATCCAGTCAAATGGGGTTGGATTTATTTGTGATGTCACAAATTGTGTATCACTCGGTCTGATTCCAAGAAACGAACAGCTGTAAAGCTGTTCCTCTTGAGTGGGTGAATGTGAAAACTGTTTCATCTCCACATGTATCTTCCCCCAACATCAACAAGTTGGGACACACACAAACACAAACACTTGAAGAACTTTCCAGAATAAATGGTACAAACTTTATTTGCTGAGGAAGTGCCGACACCAGGTGGTGGCCACTGGGTCACTGCCGCGACCGTGTTATCCAATCACAAAACCCATTGGGCTTGGGTCCCTTTTCACTGCCCCCTTCCCTCACTGACCCTTTATCTCTGCTAAGAGAGAGACCATTACTTATGATT
>OMNR01095035.1:0-11965 GCA_900303205.1 Mora moro
CTAACCTCCAAGAATCACATGCTTGAACATCTTAAGTCTCGAGTCGAAGGACGAGAAGATCCCGAGCCAGAAGCCTCGCTGTCTTCCGATCATCTGTAGTTCCACCTCTACGGGAATCCGTTGGAAGGTGATTTTCGACAATTCAACTCTTCGAGGGGTCAGGTACGCGGAGCTAACTTGTATGGCAGGCAATTGATGCTAATATGCTTGCCACGCACACGCACACGCACACGCACACGCACACACAGCCCCCATTCTGTTTAGTACAACATTGGCCCTGTTTACGCAAGCATTTTGAATCTCTCTTCAAATTAAAACAAAAACGGCTGTGAAATTTACGGAGAAATGTACGGAGCTGTTTTCCGGTTGTACGGGAGACAAAACCACCTCCGGCGGCCGTGTGCACCGCCATCCAATCTAGATCGGCGACAGATAGCTTGTTGTCTCGAACCCGATCTCTCGCGGACGTGTTGTCACAACGCTTCTCCGAGACGGCGGAAACCTCAAACCTGGGCTGCGTGTCACGCAGGGACCTCGTCGACCGCCCTCGCGTCTAAACAGTTGTTTAGCGTTGTTTCACCTCGTCTATTTTAATAATCTAGGTGCAATCTAGATTCAAAAAACCATCGTAGAATGTAGTTGTTGCTCTGGTGTAAACAGGGGCCGCGGAGACCCCCCCTCACGTCGGGGGTCTTCACTGGTCTACCTCTGGGCCATTTATTGAGTGTGCGTTCGGCTCCGGGCGATCGAATGAACATCGCGTGTCATTTCCACTCGCTCCCGGTGCATTTAATATCGCGCGCCGTTTTCCCCCCGTCCTCCCGATCCATTTAATATCCGTAATGTACATGTGGAGCCGTCCTGCGCATCGACAGCCGAACGCGTGCGGTAACGAGTCGCTGGTGTCATGTCTGGCGCGCGGCAGAGGCCTCGGTGTCCTAAATCCAATTCCAATTTTTTTTTTTTAAATGGGTTGGAGAGCTAAGTGTACGGCCTCTGGGGAGGTACCCTGCAGCCTCTAAAATAAGAAATGACACCTTATCGGCAAGGTACGCCATGCGTGCCCTCCAGCCAGTGTGCCTGGTGTATGTATATATAGATATAGATATAGATACATAGATATAGATAGCTCGCTGTTCCGGATGAGGTATAGGACCGCTGGCGGTCTTGAGACACTTGGGTTTGAGACACGGACCGCGGCGCAGGGGGGAGGGGTTTGAATGATCCTAGCCGTTAACCGCGCCGTGTGGACCGGCGCCTCGTGTGTACACGGACGGTGTAGCTCCACATAATATCCACGAGGTGCGTGGGTGTGTTCACCGTGTTATATAATAAGGAGGCCCTGTTTATTGTTTCTAAACGACGCCGTGAGTCCGTCACCTTGGTTACCGTATCCGGCCATCCTCTGAAGGTTGTTTTTTTTTTTTTTTTTTTTTTCCAAAGCGTTGAGAAAACTATTTGATATGCGTCACACGAGCCCTTATCACAATTGGCCATTTCGTGTTATACGACTAAAACGATCAATCCAGATGACGGTTCCCATTATCATATTAGCCGACATCAATTTTGCACGTGGGTCACGTTGGTACAGACACGGCCTACAAGACCTAATTCATCACCAGACATTAAATCCTTCTGCATTCCATTTTTCCCACTCCTTGGACTCTTAAAGGGGAACTTTTTGCCCGACTTTCAACCCGTCCCGTCCCTACTCATGAATTAATTTCTCGACACACAACATGTGATACTCAACAGAAAGGCGCTCCGCAGCCGCACAGGAGAGACGTCACGGAGCTCCGACTCTCGACGGACCAGCGCGGGCGTCGGCTTGCCTCTCCTCGCTCGTGAGGGACGAGGGATGATATCGCTCTTCGCGTGTTGATTGAAACTGTTCGTGACACGCCCCGCGGAGCACAACAGAAGCGTGTTCAGTATCAGATGTGTTTTCAGACTGAGCTTCGGCTATTGATTAAAGAATACGTTTAAAAAAAACAAAAGGAAAGGAGAGAGGGGAGAAATGAAGCAGTAAAGAACAAAAATGACATTATAATAACATTATAATAACATTATAATAACATTAAACGGAGAAAAGAAAGGGATTGTCAGCGTAGGCCTGCGTGTGTGAACACATCTTCAGTTGCTTGGGGTGAGAGAAATCTCTGCTCTATTACACCGCAGCTAGTTCCGACCAAGCCATCTGATCCACGAGTGCCGACGTGGAGTACGACCGCACGGGGACTTTTCACTACAAGTATCCCTCCGCTGTGCAGGTGTGTTCCAATAACATGTTAATTCCAACGGCCCTACGGCGGCCGCTAACAAACGTTGCAAATCCGCTGCAAAAGATGGACCATGATGCAAAGGTGTGGCGTGATATGATACAAAGTAGACCTCCACGAAGTAGTCCCTAGCAAGCCAGTGCGCCATGCGGAAAATGTGTCCGCGTTGCTTGGCCTCGAGTGTGACATCGCTGAAGCATCGCAACACCGGTGGGCCTCCGCTGCTCACCTGCCACGATGCACCTGTCTGGGAGGGGAGTGAAGTGAGCCGTCCTCGGGCCGTATTGACCGGCGTCGCGGTGCCTTGATCCGCAGACGGATGGCGCTGTTTATCTCTCTTAATAGATCCGATCCCCCCCCCGTACTGATAAGCCAGCGATGGATATGGTGGAAAAAACACACGCACATCATTCATCGACCGGCGCTTCTTCCCTAATCACCGGTCGATCGCGTTGACCCAACATATCGAGCACTATCGCATAGGAGAGGTGCCGGTACCATAAGTACACCTCTCAGGGTATAATGCCCTGTTGGCAAACTGCGCCTTACGCTCCAGATGTTGAAGGATTACGCGTTTTAGCCGCGTGGATAGATTTATTATTAGAGTTATTGCGAAGCTATTTCATTATGTGCTTCTAGTATTTTTCTTTGCGCCGTCTTTCTGAAACGGCATCGGCAAAATCAATCACTTAATAGAGAGCATTTGCAGCGGCTTTGTGGAGGTGGGGGGGTGGAAGAAGTATTTACAACGCGCACACAAGACGTGCGTCTCTGCCCGTATAATGTGGCCCCGGCTGCGTTCCCCTCCCCGGCTTTGGCACACTTTCAATTGTTTTTGGAGGCTTATGTTAATAGTTCCCTTTGAGTCCCTTCCCTCCACGCAGTGAAACGGAGCCGTGTTTCCATGACTCACTCTCAGTGAATGAATGCTCACATGGACGTCTCCGAAGCCCTCCGCGGTGGAGCTCTCCTCAAACACAAGAATCTCATCTTGCCGCTCGCCGGTACGGGCGGCGCCATTAGACGCGCAATAGTCCCATTAGACACGTTTATATAAAAATAAAAACAGTCCTATAAGATGCATAACAGATAGATCAAAATCCTTACATAGCATCAAATCCTTTGAGACATACTCGTACACATTCTTGCATACTTTGACATTTGCCGCATGTAATATAGCCCTATTAGACATAGTGCAAGCCTATTAGATATGTTCATATGATAGTTATTTTAGATATACGTGTAATACAGTCCTTTTAGACATGTAAAAACATTATTCCCGCACCATGGCTACCGGCCTTGCACTGCGGTGTTTCTCTGGAAGCGAAGCAGGGCTGGCCTGGTCCTCCCAGGGATGGGAGACCATGATGGTGCTGGTAGAGGTGTTGGAGGGCCAGTAGGGGGTGCTCATCCCTCTGGTATGTATAGTATATCCTGGGATGGAGATGGAGACTCTGTCCCCTGGAAGAGTCTTGTCTTTCGGATGAGAGGTTAAACCGAGGTCCTGACGCAAGGCCCCGTGACACCCGTGTCCTGGCCCAAGTCGCCACCAGGCGCCCTCATCATCCTCCGGTCCCGGTCTGATCCGTGCCGTACCTCACCTCTCCACTGTGATAGCCAGCGTTGTGTGTGGTGCGTACCGGCTGCCGTGTGTCTCCTGGGTGGGTGCTACACACTAGTAGTGGATGAGGTATTGTAAAGCACTTTGGGTGTCTTGAAAAGTGCTCTATAATCATTGTTATTAATGCAGTCTTATTAGACATAGATAGGAGAACCAAACCCCCTTGACCTCGCCTTTAAAAATAAATCTTTTTTTTGTTCATTATTAAAAGAAATAAGTTATGAGTAATAAGGGAAGGACAGGTGTGTCCCATCAGCAGGTGACCGTACCACAGCCCATTAACAGTTATTCATGCAAATCACATGTGTTTAACCTAGACAGGGAGTCATCTAATGCAAACCTAACCTACAAATGGTATCATGGTTTAGTTCTCCTTGTGGTTCACACTAAAGATCGCCGTCATGTCATTGTACATTTATTAATTGTGTTGGACATAATACATTCCAACGTGTGTATTAATACATATTGTTTCATTTCAGCGTTCTGTTGCCGTCGACATACAGGAAGTGAGTTGTCACAGGTAAGCAGCCTCGCACCATTCGCTTTAAGCAGATGACAAAGTTGACAGGGTATTTTCTCCCCCCTTGTAGTCACATAATTAGATTTAACGGGTGGCAAAGTTCTGGCATAACTTCTAATTCGCTGCCAGAGGCAACAGTCCTTTGATACAGGTTTAACACACCACCATAATGACAGCCAGACTGTGGCTTGGAAATTGCTGCGAGAGGAGGATTGTCATTCCTAGTCTAATCAACCGGACCTCCCGGAGCTCTTCGATAGCAGCTCTTATCGGGCCGTTCTCCAAATAGAACGACGAGAATAAAGAGCCACACGTCGCTGTGAAATATCGGATCGTAAATTCAAAGATGGGTTTTGGTGACTTTACTGGAGGAGCTCACCCTTCCGCCCAGTGGATTTATGACCCCTCGAACCGATGAGGTCCACGATGTGGTGTCGGGGTGGGGGGGGGGTGGAGGTGACATTTAGCATCGTCTTCGCCGGTAACATCGGAAGTCTCCGACTTCACTGAGCAAACAAAATAGACAACAACAAAAAAAAAGACTCTTTCGGGAGTCTTTTCGCTTTTGGGAGTAATCTTGAAACCACATCTGGAACTGCTCTTTACACCTTCAGGAGTGCGAGTCACTCGGCAACGGCCTTACAGTTAGCCACTGAGCATTTAATCCTGTCATGGCTCATTTAGTCTCTAAAGGCCAATCCAATTATGTATTTCAAAATAAAGTTTTGCTCTTTCTGCAAATGTCTCTCCCAACTTTATGAACGCCTCGTGACCAACCTGCCATCTTATCAACGTACCAACTACTCTGCAGTCAGTTCCTACAAGGACGGCTGCGCGCGCGCGCACACACACACACACACACACACACACACACACACACACCAAAAACAATGTTAAAGATTCTGAAAGGGGGGGGTCTTATGACGTGGTTTTGCTGCGTATCCCATTCAACTGTAAAAGAATAATAATAAATAAAATACACACACGGTTATCCAATAGCGAGTGGTGATCTATATTAGCCCTGGCTATTATGAACCTGCAGTGTTTCCCAGGCGATCCACCAGACGTGTTGCTAGGAAACCTTTCCATCAGAGCTCTTGGCGGAGCACCAGTGTGATGGGGGGGTGGAGGTGGGTGTAGATGCAGGCCACCTAAATGGGCTCAACGTGAGCTGGGTGAGGGGGGTTCTCTGGAGTGTACAGTGGGCTTGTGGAGGTGCGTGGGCTGGCCCTAATTTCAATTTCCGTGGAACGGAGTATGACGGCGATGCTTTTCATACAAATCCACATCGCATTGCTTTGGAAAGCCGCGTTGCACTCAATTAGCCGAGAGAAGGCCGTTGTTTTCACCGAAAAGAGGTCCAGCCGACGCGGTCCTGCCAACGCACGACAATTAAGTCCCCGGGTTTCCTTTCAGAGGAGGAATATTTCTGCGTATGCGAAACAACAATGGAAACTCGCACGTTACATTTTGTGTCGGGCCGTTAGTTTGGAGGGAAAAACCTTGATCGAAAGCTAGACTTGTTCTCCTAAAACCAGCTTAGTCAGGTGTTGGTTATCTGTTCTCTGTCAGCGCAGCACTGGTGTTTGAAGGAGGCTACGACGGGATTCACTCTGGCTGCCCTGCAGAATCCTTTATAGATCTCCAGAGTGCCCGGGCATACTGTTCTGTTCATCCAACTTTCTAATGGTACTTTTGTTAATCCCTTTCCAGATAGGAAATGTGGGATTCACAGCAGAAAGTACACGACAGTAGGAGAAATAAAGACGTGGAAATATGTAGCCTATCACACATGCGTGTATATGTACATTCAGGCCTACATTGTATTGCTCTATGGTTACATTTCCCCACGGCGATCAATACCTAGCTATTTCCTCATTTGAGAAATGAATTGAATTATGTGCGTTATCCAATTTGTTTAACTTTTTTATTGCAATGTAGCCGTTGGCCTGTGGTATTTTTGGTGCATTGATGTGCAGTAGACAGTGTTTTAATAATGCTGACCGGCCGTTTTAACAACACTGGAGCAATACTGCCCCCGTTTGGGATGTATCGCAACTGCACTCGTAAAACATACAAAGATACGGACTTGATATAAGGAACTGACTTTGTCTTATAATAACTCATAACAAGTCATAATAATGACTTTAATGTCCATATTCATATTTTGACGTATATGCCTATAATAACAGAATAATGATATTATAAATCCTACTTCTGCTAAACATGTAATATAGGTCTAGTTTAAAATGAGTTTTTCCCCAAATATAGGCTTATAGTGAACCTACAAATTTTAAGATTACTTATTTTCTATACATTTGAGTTGTTTTACAGTATTTAAAATATGCGCAGCAGTGCGCAGCTCAAGTAGGCCATTAAATTTCTAGTTTGTTTTTAAATTCTTGTTCACACATTTATTTTTAACCTACAAATGAGTTTAGGCAGCACTGAATGCATCGCTGCTTTCATTGTGAGCGGACGTCTTTTGGCCCGAGAGCAAAACCCTCTGGACTGCACTCCCAGCTGATGGTGAGTTATAAGTCATTATAAAGCCTCAGTCGCAGTCAGAAATGTACATAGAAAATCATTATCTTGCTGAACAGTCATCGAGTTATCTAACATTAGAATATATGAATTAATGTTAAACGTTAATAGTCAATACATAAATATTAGAAATAGTTTTGTGTGTTCGTTTCGTTTTTTTTTAACTGTTTTTTCAAATTGATGTGGGCCTTTTTTACTGCAGTCAAGATGCCAATCAACAACCCATGGTCTGCTTTTATAACAGGCCTATGTCTTACAATACCAATAACCTCCACTAGGGGGAGACGTGGACCAACAACTGTAGCCCAAGACGTGGACGTCTTTTTCTCAACACTTAGGCTGCGTTAATTTAAGTGATTCATTAAATCGACGTAGTCCACGAGGTATGTGTTTTATAGCCCTATTAGTTTTATCACTTTTAATAATTGCAATTAACTGCCCGATTAACTACCAGAAGTCGAAGAAGGCATTTTGGTGGTTAAAGGGAGGTTAAAAGGGTAATTTGCGACATTCGACCCTCAAGTTAACATTTTGCTGTGCGTCGGTGATCATCTTCTGCAGGACACACACTTCTCTCTCTGGGATTTAGATGTCTTTCCTTTGTCCAGAGCCCTCCCCTTGCCTTAGGGGCGTTAACCCCACGCACTTTAAAGAAGATGTCCTGGAGAACTGGTAAGAGCGCATGTAGGCCTGCGTCAAGATAACCTCTCAACATGGGACTGGAAGTATAAATATATGTAGTGTTTGTTTATGCGTATATATGAGAAGTTGCAAGCATATGGGTTTATTAAAATGTCCACATAAACAACATCATTTCCAATTATACCACTGTCATGAACGGGAAGCCTACTGAGTTACAAGTTGAGACATTCGTTCAGAGTCGTTACGTCTCAGACAAGGGGACGGTAGTTCAAATAGGTTTTCAAAAATGTCCTGTAATGCAGTAGGCTTGAATGTTCAATAAACAGTTTGAACGAGGCTGTTAGACACACCGCAGCAGCCCAATAAGAACAATAGGTCTAATAATGAGCCGTAATGACGGTGTTCTGGTGGTTTTTAACGCTGTGATTAAACCGTAAGTCGTACTGCTTTGGTTCAACGCCTTGAAGCCAAGGTCAGGGAGAGGAGGAATGTAGGCCTGATTAGTCTTCGGGGAAGGAGACTCATCCAGCCCGGTCATTAGCAACCCACTGAGACCGGCTGAGGATGACGGCGCATAGGCCACCAGCTGTAGGCCTGCATATGCTTTATTTGGCCCATTACTACTTCATCCTAACCCTAAACATTAACACCGAATGGGCCTCGCTGTGGGTTATCTCGTTGGCTCATCACTAGATAGGCCTATAGTCTCCCTGAGAGGAGCTTCAACAGTAGGCCAGGTCTCCCTGAGAGGAGCTTCAACAGTAGGCCAGGTCTCCCTGAGAGGAGCTTCAACAGTAGGCCAGGTCTCCCTGAGAGGAGCTTCAACAGTAGGCCAGGTCTCCCTGAGAGGAGCTTCAACAGTAGGCCAGGTCTCCCTGAGAGGAGCTTCAACAGTAGGCCAGGTCTCCCTGAGAGGAGCTTCAACAGTAGGCCAGGTCTCCCTGAGAGGAGCTTCAACAGTAGGCCAGGTCTCCCTGAGAGGAGCTTCAACAGTAGGCCTCCCTGAGAGGAGCTTCAACAGTAGGCCTCGGCTCCCTGAGAGGAGCTTCAACAGTAGGCCAGGTGCTCCCTGAGAGGAGCTTCAACAGTAGGCCAGGTCTCCCCGAGAGGAGCTTCAACAGTAGGCCAGGTCTCCCCGAGAGGAGCTTCAACAGTAGGCCAGGTCTCCCCGAGAGGAGCTTCAACAGTAGGCCAGGTCTCCCCGAGAGGAGCTTCAACAGTAGGCCAGGTCTCCCTGAGAGGAGCTTCAACAGTAGGCCAGGTCTATCAGTGGGGGGATTCCCTTTCGTTTAATCAAAAGCCGTTTGCCAAACAAAATAGGATCGGCCTAATTATAAATGGGGGCCACAGTCACTCACTGCTGAATCTTAATCTTAAGTTGTTGAATCTTAATCAAAATAGTTCCGTTTGTTTTGAAGTGTGTGCTCGCCTATCTGTGATTGCAATCACTTATTTTCATATTTTTTGGATTATTTTATAGTCCTATTTATTTACTATTTGTATTTATTTATTTGAGTTAGTTTATTTGCTGTTGGTCTGTCTGTCGCCGTCGTCGTAATGAAGTGGGCTGACCGCGTCACTAATGAAGATCAACGGAGCACATCAGCAGCTGATGGCCAATCTGCGGAGGTATCGGTTCCCATTGATAGGGAGATTTAGCCGAAGACAATCCGACCGGCTGGAAAGGGGGTGTGACTCTCCAGTAGTTTGTTCTCCCTCTCCGTGGGCTACCTGTAGAGTCTCCGACTGGGCGTACTGCATAAATACTCCTCCCTCGGGGATAACGGGGCTAGTCTCAGAGTAACACTGCAGGAGTCAACTTTTTTTTGGGGGAATCCTCTGACTCCGTCTTCCACGTTGGACGTCGTGACGCGGCGCCGATCAGAGACGGATTATGAACAACGCGTTTGGACACCAGCCGTCGAACCAACCGAGCAGCCCCGTTCAGCACCACAGCGCGCAGGAGCTCCTGGACATGGCCGTGTACTGTGACAACTTCGGCATGTACCAGCAGAACCTCCACCACCACCACCACCACCACCACACCCAGAGGCCACCGGCGCACCACCCGCCCGGCTACGGGCTGGGGGAGTACACCGCGCCGTCCACGAACCCCTATCTGTGGCTGAACGGGCCCACGATCAACCCGTCCCCCTATCTCTCCGGCGGCAACGGGACCTCGTATCTCCAGTCTGGATATGCGGCGAACCAGCGGCAGTTTTTGCCACCGCCCCCCACGAGTTTCGGCGGAGCGGACCTCGGGTGGCTGTCCATCTCCAGCCAGCAGGAGCTCTTTAAGATGGTCCGGCCGCCCTACTCCTACTCGGCGCTCATAGCGATGGCGATACAGAACGCGCAGGAGAAGAAGTTGACGCTCAGTCAGATCTATCACTACGTGGCGGAGAACTTCCCGTTTTACAAGAAGAGCAAGGCGGGGTGGCAGAACTCCATCCGCCACAACCTGTCACTCAACGACTGCTTTAAGAAGGTTGCGCGGGACGAGGATGACCCCGGTAGGTTTCTATTATTACTGTGCACTGTTCTGAACAGTATAATTCAATATATATTTCCAATAACAATGCCATCACTCTTAATAATAATAACAATGATGATGATATGATTACTAATGTCAGGTGTCTTTTCTTTTTGTTTTATAAAGGGAAAGGAAATTATTGGACGTTGGACCCCAACTGTGAGAAGATGTTTGACAACGGCAACTTCAGGAGGAAGAGGAAAAGGAGAAGCGAGCTGAGCGGAGAGAGCGCAGCTGCGGTGAAGTCCGAGGACGGCACCCTGAAGATCTCCGGCTCCGACACCTCCAGCATCCTGGGTTCCTCCTCCCCGCCCAGTCTGCAGAACTCCCCGAGCTCCACGGAGTCCAAGTCGTCCCCGTCCCCGTCCCTCGACCACAGTCCCTGTTTCAACAACTTTGTGTCCAACATGAACTCGGTGCTGACGGGGGGCAGCAGCAACAACAACAACGTCAGCGGCGGCATAAGGGGAAGCATGAGAGACTTCGGGTCCGGGCACCTCGGGGATTTGTCTCAGACGAGGGACAGCATGTCTGGGCTCGGCTCTTACTCGCCCACCCTGGTCTCCCCGGTGCTGAACTCTGACAACACGCACGTCGCCTCCAACAGAATGAACTATTACGCACCGCCGGTGCAGGGCAGCGCGGGCCTCGGGGGCCTCGGGGGCCTCGGGAACCTCCCGCTGTCGAACCATTTTAGTGTTAACAATCTGATATACTCCCGCGAAGGAACGGAGGTTTAAAACCTGTTGGGTCTTTCCACGTCATGTCAAGTGTATGGCTATGAAATCACACAGCTCAGTTATATGACATCCGCGTAAAAACACCCGAATCTGTCAGTAGGCGCATGTAGACGCGCCGGTCCTCGGTGAGTTGTTCCCCTGAGGGATGGATGCTCACTTTGTTATTTGCCAACTCAATGCAGGCGTAAATATTGATTGAAATGGAGGCAGGCCTAAATGTACTCAAATCGTGTCTATTTAAATATGGCCTATATTTTTCTACCTGATAGCGTTATATATAGATTTCGGTGACATTTCGATGACATTTCGATCATTTCAGTTTATTCAAACAATGACATTTGTCCAATCACGTGGATGACGTTAAACCCTGAAAGAAGAAGTCAGTATGTACAGAAATTATTTTCATAAGAATAATCCTTGAAACATGTATTTTAATATCGTGTCCTGTGTTATATTTAAAGTTGATATTTGAATAAACGTCTTTATGTAAAAACAAAAAAACTTTCTTGCATCTTTTTCATGTTTTTTTTTTTACCCGCTTGGAAATGATTTCCAACCTTTATACGACCGACCGTTATCCATTGGTAGTCAATTGTGTTCGTGTTCAAAACATTTTGAGCATGAGACCTTTTTACTTGTGTGGGCATTGGAGATATCTTTTTAAATAAAGCTCTCCACTGTAGGCTATTTGCATATCATTTGCATACCACATTTCACTGCGCGCAATTTGTTTACCATGTTGAAACAAAGTCATTTTCACTGTCGATTAGATAGCCTGTAGACCTAGGTCTAGGTGTATTAGTCCCAGTTCAAAATAGGCCAATAATAACGTAGAACCCTATAAATTCGTTTCTACACCTACTAGGTCCTGTATGTGCGCCAAGCTAGTCACGCAATACGGTGGGAAATATCGATGTGAAAGGCAGGTGTGTGTGTGTGTGTGTGTGTGTGTGTGTGTGTGTGTGTGTGTGTCTGTCTGTCTGTCTGTCTGTCTGTCTGTCTACGTGTGTGTCTACGTGTGTGTACATGTGTGTGTGGGCTGATTTTTTTTTCCTTACTTACATTTTAACCTACATTATTTCAACA
>OMNR01095104.1:0-5000 GCA_900303205.1 Mora moro
GCAGGTTACACACCTAGCATGCTACACACCTAGCATGCTAAACACCTAGCACGCTGCACACCTAGCAGGCTATACACCTAGCATGCTGCACACCTAGCACGCTACACACCTAGCACGCTACACATCTAGCATGCTGTACACCTAGCATGCTGTACACCTAGCAGGTTACACACCTAGCATGCTGCACACCTAGCATGCTGTACACCTAGCATGCTGTACACCTAGCATGCTGTACACCTAGCATGTTTTCCACACCTAGCATGCTGTACACCTAGCATGTTCCACACCTCCACAGTTAACATGCTTCACAACTAGCAGGACTATGTGTATGTTAATGTGTATGTGAGCTATAACCTGTAGAGAGATTTGTGTGGTGTGTGGCTAAAACGCTGGGTAGATGTGATTTGTAGCTTCATTTAGAGCTCTTAATTTGAAACTACAGCAAGCTCCTCATTTAGAGCTCTTAATTTGAAACTACAGCAAGCTCTTCGTTTAGAGCTCTTAATTTGAAACTACAGCAAGCTCTTCATTTGGAGCTCTTTGTGTGTTGTTGGTTTCCAGGAGCTCCAGGCGTACTCGGTCCACATCGGCATGACGTCAGACCGCGCCCGTCACCCTGACAACAAGACCAAGAACCGTTACATCAACGTCCTGGCCTGTAAGTATCTTTTACTTGTAACTTGTGAAGTGGAAGCAGACTCACGTTGACGTTGTGGTTTCTCTCTGCAGACGACCACAGTCGAGTCCGTCTGTCCAGCCAGACGGACTGCGGTGGAGAGACGGGAGATTACATCAACGCAAACTACGTTGACGTAAGGAACTGTTTTTAATCAAACCATTTGGGTACCTAGCTGGTGCTCAACAGGTTCCACCTGGTTCTAAACTATGCGTGTGTTTATATTCCAGGGTTTTAACCAGCCCAGGGCATACGTCGCTGCCCAGGGTCCACTCCGATCCAGTGTGGAGGACTTCTGGAGGATGGTGTGGGAGCAGAAGGTCGGAGTCATCGTCATGATCACCAACCTGCTGGAGAACGGACGGGTGAGGCCCTACGCTAGCTAGTTCTAGTGGACTAGCTCGCTAGCTGTGACATCACTGTTGGAAGAGTTCACATCACAACAGTGAGCTAGCTAGTTGTGACATCACAACTAATCTCTGTAATGACTAGCTAATCCTCAACCACTTCCTCTTCCTTCTCTTTCCTCCCCATGCTAGATATCTGAGGACATTTAGGAAGCTTGGATCTTCTAATCCTTGCAATATGAGTAGAATTATGATCCTAAAAGACAAACTGTAGACTAATATATAACCACCTGAGGAGCGACAGATTAATGTAACCTCTGAACATATTTCAGAGGAAGTGTGACCAGTACTGGCCAATCGAGAGCCAGGAAGAGTACGGGGGCTTCCTGGTTACGGTGAAGAGTGTTAAAGAGCTGGCGTTCTACACCCAGAGGACCTTCTCCCTCCAGACCACACGCCGCAGGGTAACCCTTCAGACCACACAACACTGCAGGGTAACCCTTCAGACCACACGCTGCAGGGTAACCCTTCAGAGCACACGCTGCAGGGTAACCCATCAGACCACACAACACACGCTGCAGGGTAACCCTTCAGACCACACGCCACAGGGTAACCCTTCAGACCACACAACACACGCTGCAGGGTAACCCTTCAGACCACACAACACTGCAGGGTAACCCTTCAGACCACACGCCGCAGGGTAACCCTTCAGACTACACGCTGCAGGGTAACCTTTCAGACCACACAACACTGCAGGGTAACCCTTCAGACCACACAACACTGCAGGGTAACCCTTCAGACCACACAACACACGCTGCAGGGTAATCCTTCAGACCACACACTGCAGGGTAACCCTTCAGACCACACAACACACACTGCAGGGTAACCCCTCAGACTACACGCTGCAGGGTAACCCTTCAGACCACACGCTGCAGGGTAACCCTTCAGACCACACAACACACGCTGCAGGGTAATCCTTCAGACCACACGCTGCAGGGTAACCCTTCAGACCACACAACACACACTGCAGGGTAACCCTTCAGACCACACAACACTGCAGGGTAACCCTTCAGACCACACGCCGCAGGGTAACCCTTCAGACCACATAACACTGCAGGGTAACCCTTCAGACCACATGCTGCAGGGTAACCCTTCAGACCACACGCTGCAGGGTAACCCTTCAGACCACACAACACTGCAGGGTAACCCTTCAGACCACACAACACTGCAGGGTAACCCTTCAGACCACACGCCACACGATGCAGGGTAACCCTTCAGACCACACGCCGCAGGGTAACCCTTCAGACCACACAACACACGCTGCAGGGTAACCCTTCAGACCACACAACACACGCCGCAGGGTGACCCTTCAGACCACACGCCGCAGGGTAACCCCTCAGACCACACAACACACGCTGCAGGGTAACCCTTCAGACCACATGCCGCAGGGTAACCCTTCAGACCACACAACACACGCTGCAGGGTAACCCTTCAGACCACACAACACACGCTGCAGGGTAACCCTTCAGACCACACGCCGCAGGGTAACCCTTCAGACCACACGCTGTAGGGTAACCCTTCAGACCGCACGCTGCAGGGTAACCCTTCAGACCACACGCCTGCAGGGTAACCCTTCAGACCGCACGCTGCAGGGTAACCCTTCAGACCACACGCCGCAGGGTAACCCTTCAGACCACACGCTGCAGGGTAACCCTTCAGACCACACGCTGCAGGGTAACCTTTCAGACCACACAACACTGCAGGGTAACCCTTCAGACCACACGCTGCAGGGTAACCCTTCAGACCACACGCTGCTGATTCTTCAGTGAGTTGAACGTCCTGTTTCCTCCCCCAGGGGTCCCAGAAGGGGCGTGGCACTGAGCAGAGGGTGGAGCACTTCCACTACACCCAGTGGCCTGACATGGGGGTGCCCCAGTACATCCTGCCACTGCTCACCTTCATACGCAAGTCGTCCCAGGCCCGGACCCCCGACATGGGGCCGGTGGTGGTGCACTGCAGGTAGGCCTGGAGGGAGGAGGTCTGATTCATAGTAAGTCTACGGCCCGACCCTCCCCTACCCCTCTCTTTTGGACTTGCCCCTGGGAACTCTTCCCCTTCAAGACCCTGACACGATAGTAGTCGCCGATGGCGTTTACGTAAACAGACGCGACGAGTTTGTTGCCGGACATTTTGAATCTAATATGGCGTCTTGTGGTGAAGCCGACCTGCGTGGGCTACAGGCATCCTTTAGTCATCAGCAAATGGGAGAAATGTATCAACATACAGTTACCAGACGTCCCGGTTTCAACCCAGGTGTCCCGAGTCCCGACACATATGTCCCGGTTCTCAACATTCACTACCAAATTGTCCCAGTTTTCACCACAATTAAAATATTAATATTAATAATAATATACTTGTTTTATTAGCGATGTGACGCTGTGAACTAAAGACGCGATCACCGGTATGAGTCCCCTCTATCCCAACTAGAATGGGACTACATGTAGCCCTACCACTTAGCTCTACTGTCTATCCAAACTAGACTGGGGATAAGGGCTAAGTGCTACATGTAATATCTCGATAATGATATAAATGGGGATATAGCATGTTTTCTGGTAAATCATTAAATAGTCTACAAATAACCACACAGTAACACCTATTTGATGACTATTGGTGGTTTCACTAAATATTGTTTGATAAATAATCACCAGTAATGTGGATATAATGATATATAATATCAGTTACTATATATAATATATATATAAGGCAGATAACAGAACATCTAGAACAGTCTGGTGAGTTCAGACATCACTTCACTGTACTGTAATGCAGCCTTTAAAACCAGGGAAAGACACACTAACACTTAACTTATATCATATCACGATATCCAAAATCTAGTCTCATATCACAATATCAATCCCCCTAGGACAGTACGCTTCACCTCTGATAAAGGAAAGCTTTAAATACAATATCTTGAGTACACTATTTAGGAGTAAAGTGGTCTGTTAGGTCTTCTGCTTTGTGTCACCAACCTTCACTTCTTAATAAATCAGCCTTATGGAAACATGGAGCTGTCCATATTTAAACAGGCCAACAGATCCGACATGTCGGCCAACAGATCCGACATGTTCGGCACACTGGCCCAATGTGTGTGTATGTTGGGGCAGTGAAACGTCTCTCTGGTTGTTCAGTGCGGGCGTGGGCAGGACCGGTACCTACCTGGTCCTGGACAGCATGCTGAAGCAGATCCGACAGCAGGGAACCGTCAACATCAAGGGCTTTCTCCAACATATCCGCACCCAGAGGAACTTCCTGGTCCAGACCCAGGTCAGGGGTCATCTTTTAAAACGTTCCTGTCAGATCACGTGATACCTGTTCTACTGTTCATGAACCTGGAGGGATGTGGAGGCCTTTCTACCGTCTATTTTCCATTGTTACAACCAAACCACACGTTGTACAATATGAACCCTTTCAAAATACTTCAAAATACCAGAAAGAAATGTTGGTATTTAGAGATGTAGACATTTGGTCTTTTAGAGACACTTTTATCCAAGGAGACGTACAAGTCAGGCTGGAACAATGAAAGCCTATCATCAAAGATGGTGTATTTACAAAAAAGGTTAGTGCTGCACAACCTAGTTTCTAAAAACCAACTGGAACTGTTCAGGAGCAGAACATGTCCATCTCTGTGTTCAGGAGCAGAACATGTCCATCTCTGTGTTCAGGAGCAGAACATGTCCATCTCTGTGTTCAGGAGCAGTACGTGTTTATCCATGATGTTCTGGTGGAAGCCATCCAGACGAGAGAGACAGAGGTGGGCTCCTCTCTGCTCCATCGATACGTAGACGGCCTCCTGACCGAGGGACCCTCAGGGAACACAAGACTGGACAAACAGTTCAAGGTGGGCTGTGTACCTGGCACTACAGAGATATGTACTACTACAGACATTTAGTACTAGAGATACACTGCCCGTCCAAAAA
>OMNR01095893.1:0-11349 GCA_900303205.1 Mora moro
GACATGGCTACGTACCATGTAAGTTAGCTCTGTACCATGTGACATGGCTACGTACCATGTAAGTTAGCTCTGTACCATGGAAGTTAGCTCTGTACCATGTGACATAGCTACGTACCATGGAAGTTAGCTCTGTACCATGTGACATGGCTACGTACCATGTAAGTTAGCTCTGTACCATGGAAGTTAGCTCTGTACCATGTGACATGGCTACGTACCATGGAAGTTAGCTCTGTACCATGTGACATGGCTACGTACCATGTAAGTTAGCTCTGTACCATGGAAGTTAGCTCTGTACCATGTGACATAGCTACGTACCATGGAAGTTAGCTCTGTACCATGTGACATGGCTACGTACCATGGAAGTTAGCTCTGTACCATGTGACATGGCTACGTACCATGTAAGTTAGCTCTGTACCATGTGACATGGCTACGTACCATGGAAGTTAGCTCTGTACCATGTAAAATAACTGATTATGTTAACCACAACATCAATGATTATTGTAAAACCTTTTAGCTGGTTTTAAGTTGTTGTTGTTCTGCACTCACAGAGACTTCTGGGAGACGATTCACTCGTTTGGCGAGGACCAGAAGAGGCAGTTCCTCCAGTTCACCACCGGGTCTGACCGAGCGCCAGTCGGTGGCCTTGGAAAATTAAAAATGATAATCGCCAAGAACGGCTCCGACACAGATCGGTAAAGTGCCCTGTTAATGACTTTTTTATCACACACTGCAGTAAAAAAGCATCAAATTAGCTAAATATGCTGGCATTAATTAACCATATTTAGCGTTAATGACGCTAAATGACCCGAGGCCTCACTTCCCGCTCTGTCTTTCAGGCTCCCGACGTCGCACACCTGCTTCAATGCGCTGCTGCTTCCGGAATATTCCTCCAAGGAAAAGCTCAGAGAAAGACTTCTCAAAGCTATTACTTATGCCAAAGGATTTGGGATGCTGTGAAAATGGATCGATAACGAAGTAATATAACAAAAAGAAACTATTTTTTTTCTTTATTAAAAGGAGGATTTTTCAAAACTTTTATTTCCGTAACTTCTCTGCTTTTGCGGTGCCTCTGCGGCTTCTCAGAGACGCTTGGTGAATATCTTCCTGGACAATTCTCCCGCCGACGGTAACGACCATATATAGTCGGTCCTCTGACGGTAACGACCATATATAGTCGGTCCTCTGACGGTAACGACCATATATAGTCGGTCCTCTGACGGTAACGACCATATATGGTGCGGAACTGCCGCCAAGACATATACGGTCGGTCCTCTGACGGTGCTGACTGTATATGGCATGGCTACGGTTATCCTGACACCATTTAGGACTGTGAACTTGTACGCATAGAAACGCACTGAACAGAACTGGCATTAGCGTTTTACCTGCTGAAGAACCCTCGTCTCACCACGCTACACTCAAGTGTCTCATCGCCGTGGAATGTAATGCGTTTTATTTGATTATTTTGAGTATTGAAGAAGTAGTGTTGTTGTGTTTACTGCAGGTAGTAGCATGTATAGTACTCGATAGTGAAACTGTGAAAGTGCACTTATACACACAGTGAACTCCAACTGTTTTTTTTAATTGAATTGAAGTGGATTTGCTTTGGTTTGGTTTGTTATTTAATAACTACACCAGCACTATTAGCCAAAACACAAAACTGGCAAACATGGTGCTGATTGTAATCAATATGACGATTATTGATTATGGAGTTCTGGTGAAGTATTAATTGTCCATAACCCCCTCGTTCCTTTCTCCATCTGCGGACTTGAGAAACCGAAGAAAGTAATCGCGGGTGATGGTGAAAACCCAAAATGGAGCTATTTTTAAAAGCTTTTAAGCGTAGTTTTTAATCTAACCCTTGAAGTTGATATACTGTGCTGACTTCACAGCAGAATGCCAGCTCCCTGAGCCCCGCGCTGAGAGAGGGTCTGTTTGACTGTGAACCGTTCTTCTTAAAGACCCTCTGGAAGACGCCCCTGAAGCACAGCACTAGTGTACTAATGTGGTAGTCGCTTTGGACAAAAACCTACTGAACGACTTTCTGGAAAATGACCAGTTTGAATATACTTTGATTTCCAAAGGGAAAGGCTTTGTTTTCGAGGAAAAGGACTTTGTTTGGTTTCATATCCCAGATATTCTGTTCCTGAAGGTAGTACAGGTACTAAAGGTATGGAAGGTACTGAAAGTTGCCTACTTTGAAAGGAATTTGGTTTTATTTTGTCTAAACAGTATCTCAGGTGAAAAACAATTATGCAACGCGATTGTTACTCTTGTGTTCATAAAGTATTATTATAAATATGAAGCAAATAAAAAATCTTAAATACTACACATGATTTGTTATTATCAATTGTTGTATGAAAGTTAAGATATTGTAGATCGGTAATGAAGATGAATTGAAACAACTAAACGGTATAATTCAGTTTTAAAAGTTATCCTCAAAGAGACAAAACAAAAAATAATCACATGTGTTTATTATGTTTAATGACTTATTTTCAATGTCATGAACGTTCCTAAACTGGAAGTCTTGGTTTCACATTCAATTGTTCATCGGTAATTACAGATTAAGCTCAAATTAAGATTTTCCCTTTCTTTGTTTGTACATACTGAGTACAAAGTACTACCGACCGTATCTCAGAGCACATACTGCGAATACGCATGTTTTAATATTAGTGTAACCGCCTTGCGCAGGGTTCAAACCGACAACCCCATCACCCCTTCAGGTTCACCTGCTACATTAGTGTTTAATCTTCATAGCGTTCTACTTTCAAAGTCATAGTTATATCCTTGTAGGCCCACACTGAGGATCTGAAATACATTCTGTTTAATACTGAGGCTGGGGACAGAACAGTCTTATGGATAACAATGAATAACATTACCGTCATTTACCATTGCTCTATTGCTTACAGTTGCTCCCTGGAGAGAATGGCTTAATAACGTTGAAGAAACCTGGAGAAAAATACAGTTGAACATGTCAGCCATGATTTACACCAAATATATATATATACACTGCATACACGTTACACATTTTGACACGCATAATGGAGAGAGACAAGGGATAATGACGGTAGCAATAATAAATAATATTAATAATATACAATGACGTGTAAACAGAACTGCTGAAAAGTCTGTCCCTTATGTTCTTCCTGTAGGTCCATGGGGGTGGTGTCCATGTTATGGGTGTTTATTGACCTTTTGGACTCTCACAAAGGTCCATTACTACTGGACCTTTTTGTCCTTGTCCGCCACCACCTCTGACAGGTCCTGCGGCTGGATGGATTTCACTTTGGACTCCATTTCGCTCACTCGCTGCTTCATCTTGGCCTGGGTGGAGGTGAACTCGGCCATTATCTTGGCGAACTTGGTCTGCATGAGATCCAGGTTCCCCTCCAGCTTCACAATCTTCTCCTCCAGGTCTTTGGGGTCTGCGCCGGCGTTGGCCACGGCCTCGTCGATCAGGTTGTCCTTCATCAGGATGGCCTTGCCCTTCTCCTCCAGGGCCTTCTTGGCGTCCGGGTACTCGGTCATGGCCTCCACCAGGTCGTCCTTGGACAGGGCGAAGAGGTCTGAATAGCCCACGCTACGGATGTTGGCGGTTCTCCTGTTCCCGGCTTTACTGCCCTTGATCCCCAAGATGCTGATCTCCCCAAAGTATGCGCCGTCGCTCAGGACGACGAACTGTGTAACTCCATCGTCAGCCACCACGGCTAGCTTCCCCTCCTTGATGATGTACATCTCCCTGCCGATGTCGCCCTTCTTGCAGATGTAGTCCCCGGGACTGAACACCTGTGGCTGAAGCTTCAGCACCAGCTCTATCAAGAGACCCGCCTCGCAGTCCTGGAATATGCGAACTTTCTTCAGCGTGTCCAAGTGGACGTTGATGGCTATCTCGGCCCTGAGCTTGTCGGGGAGGTTCTTCAACACCTCCTTCTCGTCGCACGTCTTCTTCTCCGTCCAGAGGTAGTCGAACCACTTAATCACCCTGGCCTCCAGGTCTTTGGTGACTTTGCGGAACTGCATGTACTGCTTGATGGAGTCAATCTTGGCCTGGAAGTCGGCACGCGATGCGTTCATGTTGGAGATCATGGAGCCGACGTTACCGACGATACTAGCGAAGATCAGCACACCCGTGAGGAAATCGGCGATGACGAAGACAAACTCGATGTCTCGAACTGGCGGTGGGGTCTCGCCAATGGTGGTGAGGGTCAGCGTGGACCAGTACAGGCAGTAGATGTACTTCCTGGCCAGGCGGCCGTACTCCGGATGGCTGATGTTGGGGTACACCCAGGTGTCCGTGCCAAAGCCGATCGTCTTGGAGATGGCGAAGAAGCCGCACGCGTTCCAGTGGATGATGACGAGGATGTAGAGCACGAGGTTGCTGATACGGAACATGTTGGGGAAGCTCGTCCGGGTCTCTGTGCGCTCGAAGAACTCAAAAAGTCGGTTAATTTTGCACAGGCGGTTCAGCCGAAACTCTGGGTTGTTGTAGCCGAACCGTAAGAACAGAATGTCAGTGGGTATCATGGAAATCATGTCGTATTTAAACTGGGACGTCGTCCTGTATTTATCCCTCAGTTTCTTGGAGTCTTTCACGAGAAGGCCTTGTTCCAGGTAGCCTGTTGAGGAAACATAAAGATTAATGGTCCTAATTCTGAGGAGCCTGCTACAAATGGACAAATTCAGGCCTGACAAAGCGACATTTCGATACATTATTCATTGGTTCATCAATGAATTACTGGGATAAGTGTTTTCCTGCTCAAGAACCAACCTGTTCTCGCTCTCACGAACGTGTCGGTGTAGTAGATGAAATCTGCCGTGTAGTCGAGGAATATCCACAGCTTTGTGTAGGAGTCCTGGAGGTCATTAAAACAGGCTCTGGAATATAAAGGAGGTGTAAACGAACGTCGAAGGTTGGGCTTGTGTTATGAAGCTATGGTTAAGAGGTTAGCAGAGGGGCAAGGGGATTACCGTGTGACGATCATCATGAGGTTGTAGAACACAGGCAGAGCGATGACTGTCAGCCAGTGGTAGTATTTGTCTGTGGCCGGATCCATGATCCAGATCTCTTTCCTGACAACACAACGATTGTTAGGGGATTTTGAAACGAGACGTAATTGAAAGATGTTGTTGTTGTTGTTGTTGTTGTTGTTGTTGTTGTTGTTGTTGCGTGCAACTCAAAGTAGTCCTTCTCATTTGTACGTGTACCCAAGAGACCATTTGTAGGTGTAGTTTATTCTAGAAACACAGGAGAACGTTGTTAATGCACACTGGGACCCCTAGTGGTGACTGGTACTTACGGCGGCTCCTCCTTCTTCTTATCATCCTTCTTATCATCCTTCTTATCATCCTTCTTCTCCTCTTTCTTCTCGTCTTTCTTATCGTCTTTCTTCTCCTCTTCTTTCTTGTCTCCATCTTTTTTCTCGTCTTTTTTTATTTCATCCTTCTTGTCCTCTTTCTTGCTACAGATCACAGATTTGAATGTAATGTCTTCTAGTCTTTTAGCAGTTGGAAGCACAGAAGGGGTTGGAGTTGGGAGTGTAGAGGACGTCTGGTCTAGAAGCACGACACCAGAGGCTACATCTAACTTACACTTCTTTGGCCCTTCGGTTGGAAGAGACTCGTGCTGGCCGTGTTCTGCCAGCAGATGGCAGTGTTTAACAAACCTCTTCCCAAAAGGGAGAACGCATTTTCCTTTTTCTCATTGCCACGAGAGAAAATTAGTTGGACTAGTTGGATTTAGTCATTTAATTAAAGGAGCATATTTCAAAGAAATATCTCTCCTCTAATATGTAATTATTGATATAATCAGCACAACCAGCGTCCCTTTGTGATGGTGAGTTCCCAACAACCAGAGTGCTTGATGGGAAGTGTAGTTTCTGACACTACTTCTACTGTCTACATGTAGGAGGAACAGGGTCACATTGAGGGTTTATCATATTTATCAATATTTATCTAACTACTACTATAACTAAACAACAAAAATTCTCTAGTATAATGGACGCTAATAACTATTTAAAATGGTTTTGTTTTTCTACATATATTCTATGCGGAATACGGGGAATGATTTTAAAATGTGCGAGTGCACACATACTCATCTGTATTGTTGCAGTTATTCATATTATAAGCAGCCAGTGGCCACTTACTAAACAAAACACCAAAAAAAACAACACATTTAACACATTTAACACATTTGTTTGCTAGCAGTGGCCATCAAAGTGTAGAACTCCCCCTGAAACATCTGATGTGATATTACTTTTCTATTTTACTCTCTATTAGTCTATTGCAGTTTACTTATTTTACTAAATGCACCATACCTTTATATTTGTTATATTAGACACTTTGGTAGCATTTACTCCTTATACAATGTACATTTGTTTTTATTGTTATGTTTTTTTGTTTTTTTTAGTAATCTTTGGCACTGGAATGTCCTTCGGGATTAACAAAGTTCCATGTTATCTTATCTTATCTTATCTTATAAAGCTTGCCTGTATGATTTAACGTCTGTAACCACTAACCATATGCTTGTTAAGGACACGGTACGACAAGGTGTTTAGGGTTGGCTTTAAGATGAACTGTATCCTGGTATACTGTATACCAACACCTAGGAGCCCTCACCTCCTCTTGCGCAGGCGGTCCTGGAGGCCCAATGACTGGGCATTGCTCTCCCTGCTGGGGACGTCCTGCAGCTCGGGGCCCCTGAAGCGCTCCAGGAAGGAGTCGGGCCGCTCCTCCTCTGCCTGCATCCTGTGGGACGCCCACGACCGCAGCAGGAACAGGAAGTGAGACAACCTGGAGAGTTAGTCGGGGGGGGGGGGAGGAGGAGAGAGGGAGGGAAGAGGACACGGTAACACCCGTCTAGTCTAGTATTTGTCTGTAGGACTAGTCTACAGGGTCACATGACAGCTGTTGTCTAATCTAGTGCTGGTCTCTATGACAACGGGGTCTCCATGACTACAGGGTCTACATGACTGTCGTCTAATGTCAATCTCCATGACAACAGGGTTATATTGTCTAGTCTAGCTCTGGTCTCCATGATTACAGAGTGATTATATGATTATATTGTCCGGTCTAGTGATGGTCTACATGACAACAGGGTCACATGACAATGGTTGTCTAGTCTAGCGATGGTTGACATGACAACAGCATCGGTTATCTAGTCTAACGTTGGTCTCTATTACAACAAAGTCTACTGCTGGTTGTGATGACACCAGGGTCATAATGTCTAGTCTAGCGATGGTCTCCATGACTACAGGGTCACGTGACGTACCGGGCCATGGCGCCGGTGCCTGTGAAGGAGTCTCGGTGGGTGTCGGGGCGTCGGCAGGCGGTCGGTCCGGACGCCTCAGAACCGTCCTCACAGAGAGAGGGAGCCCTGGGGGGGAGAGAGACCCGGGTAGACATGATGTCATGCTGCAACATGACATGTGACATCAACGAGTTGTCATGGCAACACATGACATCTCGTACATTTTATCACAGCAAAGTTAGTAGTCTGATACCAACCTCCTGTTAGCAATATGTTATTAGCTTGTTTGCATCATTAGCTCTTAGCATCCTGTTACTAGTTATTAGCTTGTTTGCATCATTAGCTCTTAGCATCCTGTTACTAGTTATTAGCTTGTTTGCATCATTAGCTCTTAGCATCCTGTTACTAGTTATTAGCTTGTTAGCATCATTAGCTCTTAGCATCCTGTTACTAGTTACTACATTGGATGTTGATTTAGAATATCTTGATGGATGACTGGGTATTGGTGCAGACTATGTCTGGTGACCTTTCCATTCCTGCTCATTGTCACCACAGATGTACTGAAACCTGCTGTCGCCGTTTTCGATGACGGTGAGGTCATCGTCCGGCGTGCGGTTGGACAGCCGTAGTCTGGTGGAATAAGATTGGTCTGTACAGATCTTCGCCATGCTTCCTTCTCCAGCGCGGCTGGACGGCTGTCGCAAAGACACACAAGCCAGTCAAAAGAAACCGATAAAAACTGTTGAAAACTGGGAAAACTAAAACAACCACTAATGTTAAACGTAGCACTCCATTGTTGTTTTGGTAGAAAGATTAGATATCTTCTTCATGTGGTTCTGTGTTGTACATTCGATTTTTGTTGGGACTTGACATGAAATAGAAAATCTTCAAACATAAGATTATATCGTCAAACATATCAATACTACGAGTATCATACTATAAGCTATATGTTGTATGATTGAACAGATGTCATGTCCTATACCTTAACGAACTCTGAGCTTGAGATGGGATTTAACAATCGATTATAGTTTTACATTTTTAAGTAAATCAACACACCATAGTAACATTGGCTTGGTTTGCTCAACCTCAGTCCTAGAACAGCACAGACGTGGTTTACGTCTTCCCTGTACTGTGAAGGCACCTGAATAAACAGGTGATTATGTCCTTAAGCAAACAGGATGAGAGGCTGGACGAGGTGAAAGATCAGCAGTTGGTATAAATAACTCGGGCAGGAGTGAGGGCCACTGAGGTCCTGCGCGGTCCCCAGGGTATACACAGCTCTCTAAGTCTATTAGCCCCTCTTAAAGTCCTCAAAGTACTATTACTACAATATTACTGCAATATTACTACAAGGTCTCCCCTAAGACCATACCGATGTGTAAATGTATGGAGCACATTGGAATACACACTAGAAATATTGTGAAATATGTGAAAGAAAGGAGTAGCCAGTTATGTGCAATGTAATGAATTAGCAATTTATTGACCTCTTTGACACCTAGCTGAAAGGTTCTGGGTTCGAACCCCAATGTCCGCTGTCTACCTGCAGGCGTGCTTGATCAAGACTCCCCCAAACCCCTACCTGCTCCTTAATCACATGTATAAAATGTTGCTTTGGATAAAAGCGTCTACTAAATAATAGTAAATGTATATTAAATAGTGCTTCAGACAAGCTGTATCAGATGTGTTGTTGTAATCTTTGTGGATTTCACATCCCGCAATGAAAGTCTCAGACATCTGAGTAATATGAAAAAATAAACAAGAACAGTAAGAAGCTGTGGAACATATTGGAGACCAGTCTGAACCATTGTAGTGTGAGCTGTAATGTTGTGCTCCCCGGGGGGCTGGTGTTGCTGTGCTGCTGCCGGCTGACGGCGGTGACATGTCTAGATTAGTGCTAATTCTCTGAGTTAGATTAAATTGTGTTCCAGGAGGTCCAGGGAAAAAAACGCCTTACAGCTTTCTGGAAACCCTAGGTTGTGCATTTCAACATGCAGAGAACCAACTGGATTTCAGACCTCCGGTTCAGTGAAAGGAATCGTTATATTTAATAAGAATCTATCAGAATCATGTTCTTGTTAAAACAGAGTGAATACAGGTGTTGTTTTGTGGTGTTTCTGTCAGTGGATGACAAAATGGCAGAAGGAACATTGGTGTTTATCTGTCACAACGTGTGCAACCTGCTGCCGTTTCCAGACACAACAGCCCTGTGGTGGCTTTTACCTCTGGAAGCCAACAGGATTAGGCCCATGTACTGTTATAGTACTGTTAGTATACTATTAATATAACTGTTGTACAATACATCCAGCTAGTCATATTACCATACATTAAAGTATCTTGGCTGTTTGGGAGCATGAATAACGGTCCACTAAAGTCTGCATAGATCTGAGTATAGGTGTTTTCTATCTTTAGGCTTCTTTTGTGATGTATTTTTGTGGGATTGTTTAAGTGCTACTCGCGTCTGTTTATTATTTTTGCTACAGGTATCTGTTGAAGTGGACCTAGGCCTTTGGGGGTTGCATATTTTCTCATTAGTAATTCACTTTTTGTTTTGGTCTTTCATGCATTGTTTAATGTATTGTTGAACTTTACTTTCAACGTCTCGATATGGTCGCCATGCATCTTTAATTCTACATCATGAAAGACATTTAATGAAATGTATTCTCCAGCTCATCTCAGTCTTTCATCGTGTTTCTGTAACAGCGATGCCCGAGGAAGACGCTTCACTGCAGTTATTCCTTAAAACAACCTTCATCTCCTCATTTGGTGGACAACTTTTGTTGACTTTTTGACAATATTGTATATTTTAGATTCATTTTTTTTTATTTACTTACATTCCCGTTAATAAATCAAACTAATCATTGGCTACAACATAAACATAAAATCAACAAAACACCGAGCCCACCTGTACGAAACGTGCTCACACCGACCCGCAGAGAGTCTGCCAGGTGGCTCCTCCGGGGCCGCTCTGTGACTCCATGGCGCAGTCCAAAAGTAATCCTCTTTTTGTATGTGAGAAATGTCGATGGTTTTTCGTTTTATTATTGATTATTTCCAATGGTCCATCATTTGTAAGCGCGTCTCGGGTCAGCAGATATTCAGCACTGGAGTCCCTGGACAGCTCTGCTCCGAAGGGAGGAGTCCAAACAAATACTTACGGCCACCTTAGGCTGAGAGAGGGTCCCGAATTGTAGCGTTTTCCCGGTCTACTGAACGCAGTTTCACGTCTCTTAATTATGAGCTGTGTCGCCTACGCCAGGTGACAGTCCCCGCAGCGAGAAGACACGACAAGAACTACAACAACAAAGACCAGGATAATGAATATGGGCTTTTGTGACGAAGAATTTGACAAAGCAATACCCGAAACATGTAACAGAAACGGATATCCCTCGATCGGAAGTCCCACCCTCTCACTCTCGCTCGCTTCTCGCCGCTAAACCCATGCAACTGAAAGTCCCGCCCTCTCTCTCGCCAATAACGATCATTTGGTGCATCCCGTCCCTGGCGTTCCGTCGTGAGAGGAGGTTACTCACACCTTCAACGGCATTTACAAAAATGAAAATGACAATCAAATGTATGAGAGTTGCATTCGGTCCACAGTGGCCTAATAACATGTTTTATAAAACCCTCAGGCAACCATATTTGTAGATAAAAATGGCAAAAGTCGTCGAAGTTCAACATCTTATTTTAATACAATTTATTGTTGGTTCAAAGTGATTCTGGCTAGTTTCAACCAAAGTGAAAAAAAATACTAAACTATCTAAAAACAAGTTTGTGTGTAAATAGACTCATAAAACATTTATTTTTTAAATAGTTCATTCCAAAAAAATTATTTCATCCAAGATTATCCAGAACAAACAAAAACCTAGACGCCCATTTTGAAATGTCTTTATTTGTCTGGCGAACATCCTTTTCAGATTGGCCTTCAAGAGAATAGTTCAGGTGTTCATCAGCACGAGGGCCCCCAGGCCCCTGAAGGGCCCCCAGGCCCCTGAAGGGCAGCTGGACACTTGATGAGCAGTTTGACTGATTACAGCTCAATGGGGAGAATCAGTGTTTGGTGCAAATCTCTCTCTCTCAGATCACCATCTCCACCCTCCCAACCTCCA
>OMNR01095898.1:0-16897 GCA_900303205.1 Mora moro
CCATCACCAAAAAAGGTCCCATATTTCCGTTGACGGGAGAGATAAATCAGATCATCTCTGGGAGCTGGGAGGAGAGACAGAGAGAGAGCACAGAGAGGGCCTTCTTGGTCGCCTCCCTTTGAGATGTAAATGTGACGGTGGCTCTGAAAGGGGACCAGGTGTCCGCTGAGCAGAGAGGGGCAAGCGTGACGGTGCATTCCACAGGGAGCGGGCCGGTTAACTGTTGAGGGCCCGCGTGTAGGGCACCATACACACCATCCAACACTACCTACCTACCGCCATGGTTAATACTACCTACCTACTGCCAAGGTTAATACTACCTACCTACCACCATGGTTAATACTACCTACCTACCGCCATGGTTAATACTACCTACCTACTACCAAGGTTAGTACTACCTACCTACTACCAAGGTTAATACTACCTACCTACCACCATGGTTAATACTACCTACCTACTACCAAGGTCATAATACTACCTACCTACCGCCATGGTTAATACTACCTACCTACTACCAAGGTCATAATACTACCTACCTACTACCATGTCATAATACTACCTACCTACCTACTACCAAGGTCATAATACTACCTACCTACCTACTACCATGGTTAATACTACCAACCAACCTACTACCATGGTTAATACTACCAACCAACCTACTACCATGGTCATAATACTACCTACCTACCTACTACCAAGGTCATAATACTACCTACCTACCTACTACCATGGTTAATACTACCAACCAACCTACTACCATGGTTAATACTACCAACCAACCTACTACCATGGTCATAATACTACCTACCTACCTACTACCATGGTCATAATACTACCTACCTACCTACTACCAAGGTCATAATACTACCTACCTACTACCTTGGTCATAGTACAATAAAGTACTTCAGAATGAGACAACTTCACGAGCACACCAGTGTATGAATGCAAAATGTACGTATATTGACAGTTCCTACACATATAGTATCCAATAAGATTGAATATTAGTCATAGCAAAATGTTAAGCAAAAATCTATGCACTACCTCCAATGTTGCATGTGGAGCATAAATGTGCTATTGAAGTTACATTCTACACATTGGTTTCTTACATGACGTAATGCTAACATTAAATGATCCTTATGGATGAAGCGTCTTGGTAATCACCTAATCTAAATCCATGATAACAAATACTTTTATTATCATGTCAGTTATTATTTTTAATTGACTATTGCTAGCAACTCATCGTGCCTTGGGCCAGTAGTGACCCAGGAGGAGGCAGCCTGCAGCCCAACAATCAGGATGAGTTCCAAGGCTTGTTGACGTTCACACGGTCAGCCATTTCCCCTGGACGCTATGAACCCTGAGGCACAATGTTGGTTCCAGTCCAATTATCTCAAAGCTGTTGGTGGCGGGTGGCGGCATTTGACACTAAATTAAGAGAACTAAGGCAACCTGTTATTAGTCCAGGTGGCTTTAGGGGGCTACCGGTTACCTCCGGCGAGATGAGCTCTTTGAGAGGAATGACCTTCATGTGAAAGAGGTCAGACATCAGTCTCGGGTCCAAACTTGTCTTGTTGTTAGGAATGATTATTTCTCCCCCTGCTGGGGACATATTGTCACTGCATAACAATGTGGCTCAAGACTGACTTTTAGTGTGATGGTCTCTGAAACAAATGTGTGGTCATTTTAATTGCATTAGCTGTAATACAAGTATAGGCTTAAGTAATGAAAAACAAGTCATATTTTAGACAAAACTTTATTTGTAAAATTCAAATAATTCATAGTTCTTATTTATCATGTTAAGCCTACTCTGTTAGCTGCAAATGGCAAAGAAATAACCAATATCTCCCCAGAGTGCAAAGAAATGGCAGAAGTTAATACCAAAATGTCCCAATATTCCCAAGATATGTTTTTTTTTTCATTTATAAATCCTCCCTTGATGTGACTGATGGCCAGAATATCATATTGGCAAAAAACAAACATTAAATATTTACACAGACGATTAAATTAAACAAATATATCAGCAAAACAAAATAAGCAAAGCAGACTTGCGTACAATGTCTCCATTTGTTAACCATTCAAAATGTATTGCTTTATGTAGGTTACCTGTAGAGAAGCTCTGAGCTCTGAGTTGAACGACTCAAACTATTTATTTTGCAAACAATTGTGTGCTTGTAAAAAATCTTGCTTACTAAATCTCATCACTGTTGTAAAGATTAACAACAATAATGATGGATTTGAACACCTTCAACTCAGAGTTCATTAACCATATGCACCAAATGAAGGTCACCCTTGACCATGATAATGGATCCTCCTAACAAAGAGACTTGACCGTGATAATGGACCCTACCAACAAAGAGACTGTCCGACTTGACCATGATAATGGATCCTCCTAACAAAGAGACTTGACCATGATAATGGATCCTCCCAACAAAGAGACTGTCCACCTTGACCGTGATAATGGAGCCTCCCAACTGGGCTCCTTGACTCCCAGACAAACGAGTGCAATTCTCCAACAAGAGTGGTAACTGTTACACTTACCAAAAAATAAAAATATATTGTATTCCCTTTCCTCTGTAACAACAGAGTGTTGTGTATGTTCACAGGTACTGGTCGTGAATCATCTCAAAGTGACAGTGACTCGAGTTGCTTTGGGATTTCTAGCACAAAAAAGTGTTTCGACAGAAAGTGACACTGGATGTTCGAGCGGGAGGTGGTGGGGGTTAATCTGCCCGCATTCACATGCCTTCCAAGACATTACAGGAATTACATGCACATATATATATGGATACATAACACAGATTTGCATTTGGCAAAAAAAGAGACAAGCTTTTAGATAGATTAGCCCCTGGGAAGGCAGGAATGTGTCAAAAGGTGAGGAATGTTAGGTGGATTAGGACTGTGGCCGAGCTAATAATGAAATAGTGCCTGTGTGTCGTATGCTAGTGCCTGGCACAGGGTTCGTTACCTTGGGCCTTCTGCACATTGACCAAACCCAATACGGATGTTCAAGACACCTTGCCCATTTATGCACCAAACATTCCAAGGCACGTGGAAGCCCAATGGATGAAATGTATATACTGTTCTGTAAAATAAATATTGTTCAAAGTGAAAAAATACAAAACGCAACCAGGGTAGTTACACAACATTGTGAGCTTGGTACTATATAGTCAAAGGTTAGCTTAATTTCAGTTTCCTGAAAACAAAATGTAAATGTTATTTAATTGGCAGTAAAATGTAACATATGAAGGAAAAAAAACAATTAGAATGAACTTTGTCTTGAATTTTCTGCTCAGCATTGCTGCAAAAAAATCCAAGACTGCCCTCTAGTGATTACAAAAGGCTCTTACACCGAGGGAAACCAGATGCAAGACAGTTTGTCGATTAGAAAAGTTCAACAAGCCTGTAACAGAAGATGGCATCAAGAGTATTTGATTGAATTCAACAGCATGGATTGTGACCAGACATGTATAGAAACAAGATAGGATTGCATGGGCTACCTTCTACTACTTCCCCTGAAACTGAACTGTGGTGGAGACCGTCTTGCATACCAAACACTTATAGCCACACATTCAAAATAAAATAAACCAACCAGAGGTAGGCCTAATATGGCCAGACGGAGGAATTATGTAGACATGGATATTGTTTCTTTGACACATTAGCATAAGCTGCTTAATGTGTATATGTGACACAACATGCGGTACAAACAATGTTGTGTCATCAAGCAAGCGTGATAAAAAAAAAAAAAAAGATTGCCTCCCATTCATGACACACGTAGTGAAGTCGGCTGTAGCAACATTTGGTAGCTTTGTCGTCGCCTCTGTGCTGTTGGGGGAATTGAAAACGATTGTAATTCCACATTGGGGCCGTAGAGGGCACTACAGGTATGTATCCTGCTCTGTGCTGCTGAGGCTCTGGGTGGACCTCTGTAGAGGAGATTCTTTGGCGGTGAGAGGTGGTTCTTTTGGAGGCGTCTGCTGCTGGTGCTGAACCATGTCAGGCACAGTCTGGGACAATGGTTCTGGTTCTGGTTCTGGTTGGGGTTCTGGTTGGGGTTGGGGTTGATGTTGGGGTTCTGGTTGGGGTTCTGGATGGGGTGGGAGCGTCTCGGTAACAGGCAGAGGCTGGTCTGGTGGCGGGGGTTGGATTTGGGGTGAGGGCTCCTCGAGTAGAGGGTACGGGTTGGGGATAACCTCCGGGGTCTGGGAGGACTTCTTCACACTCTTCTTCTTCTTCTTCTTCTTCATACTACTCCTGTCCTCCTTGGTCTTGGCGGCCTTCTTCATCTGGGGCGTTGGCGGAGGCACCTCCACGACGATGGTGGGGTTCTGCTGCAGGTCCTGGCGGCTCGGCGGCTCGGCCAGCATGATGACACGGGCGCCGTGCATCCTGGGCGGGGACTTGAAGCTGAGCTCGCCGCGGTTCTTCCGCCAGCGCTTCAGCTGGGAGTGGTGTTCTCGCTCGATGTCGCGCGCCGACACGGGAACCTCCACGATCTGACACACACCAACAAGCACAGACGCGAACAAGCACACACACACACACACACACACACACGAACAAGCACACACACAAACAAGCACAGACACGAACAAGTGCACGTTTAGCAGACACTTTAACCCAAAGCGACTTTCAATGAATTAAATTCATTCAGGAGGTTGGGCATCTAGCTCAAGGATGCCTACCTTTTGGCTGGGAGTCAAACACCCAAAGCCACTACACTGTGATTCCTGGTAAAACATTATTACATTACAAACCCCAAGAAATTCAACATACCAACCAATTGAATGAGACTTACAGTAGGGCAGCGGGGTGAGGTACTCTCTAAGCTTGTGTGTCTGCTCATTTACACTTTTGCTCCCAATCTGAACTGTAAGGAAATGCCAAATGGCCCCGGGGGCAAATGTGAATGCGTGGCCAGCCATGCTTTAAAAGATGGCCATAGCAATGAGAGAGGCCATTGTCTGTGTGGACACAGACCAGGAAGCAGACACTGGGCAGCCAACACTCAGGGGCCTCTGGATCACTTCAACTCGTCTCTCAAGAGACTCTCTTCCCTCTGCTGCCTTTCTGAGCAGCCATTGTTCTCGCTCATGAGGGCTCCATTAAAGAGTTAAATATGAACCCAACCGGGCCCAGCCTACTGGTGAGTGCTGAGCTACTCTGAGAAGAGGGTACTGGATGAATCTGTCATGTAACTGGCCCTCCGGTTCAAAGGAAGGTTCTCTGGAACGTCTTTGAAATATTTTTTTTTTTTACAAATCCTTAAGATCCTTTAACAAGAACCGATATGTGAAATGAGTGTAGTTGTGTTTGCGGTGCACCTACCTCCCGGGCCAGGAAACCCTCCTGCATGTATCGGGGCTCGATGGCCCTGAGCAGCTCCATGGTCTCATACTGGCCCTGGCACGCCTTCAGCTTCTCACGGCTTCCCAGCATGCACTTCAGCAGCACCAGGCCAACTCGGAAGATGACCTTCACTCCTGAGGGGAATTTATAATTAATTAAGTCATTTAATTAATGATGAAAACTACGCATGCATGCACGCACACGCACAGGGTTGTAGGGTTATGTTAAATGCTGTGTACCATCACAGAGGAACATGTCCCAGACGCGCAGCACCGAGGCCCAGGGCAGGGTTCTGGAGAAGGCACACATGAACCACTCGGTCATGTAGAGGATGGGGTCCATCTTGTGCTTCTCCAGGTGGCGGTAGGCAAGAGGGCACACCCGGCGCAGGAGGGCAAACAGAATCTCCCCGTCCAGCTGTATAGCTTCCTGTAGGCCACACCCAACACACCATGATGATTAACACACCTTTTTCACCTGGTCAGTTAAAATATTGAACTAAAAATATGGATAAAAAAAGAATGAACAAAGATTATTAAAAACATTTTTTAATGGTTATTAGTTTAAGCTATCAGGTCTTTTAGGCCGATACCGATCAGATAACAGGGCTAGAATATAGGCTAGAATTGTCAATTTTTTTCACAAATTCCTTTAAAACTGGGGCAGCCAAACTTTGGGACCGATCTCCTTCCACACTTTTTCACTTAGAGACTTTAAAATATTGTATACTTTTTTTTAAATAAAAACTTTTAAACATTTGGCCCATTTCTCTGCTTCAACTACTTCAGACTTCGACTCTGTTCAAACATTTAACAAATCACCACATTTTGATCTTTATACGAGTCGAAGCAGACTTTCCATATCTTGCTGAGATTTGTTTTATACAATTTGCGCATCTTTTCGCTTTCGTCTCATTGCCTGCCGTTGGACACCGTAGAGCCTAAGAATGTCCATATTTCACCTGGAAACACGATGTAAAGCTGAAACAGTTACAGTGGTTCATGCTTCAGTGGCGTTACAATAATTAATTGAATGAATAATTCATCTACCAGAAAGCCTTTAGGAAGTCGGGAAGTATAGGATTAAAATGTTTTGTATGTTTATACTGTTATGCTTACTCCATTCATACCTTAAACTTTGAACTCAAATATATTCACTTGAGTTCAGCTAGTCAACATTTCTATACGTCTAAACTATGTTGCTTTTTTTTTTACCTCATTTTACACAACAGCACTCACTGCATTTTTTGCAGTAAATGTATTTTCTAGTTTACTAATAGTGTTCATGTTTACTAAAGGTAACTCTGACCCACTAACCCTAACCCCTATGCTAATGCTGTATAATAATGCTTATTACTGCATTAACTAATGTTAATTAATGGTTAATTCATGTACCCGTATTGTAAAGTGTTACCTAAAATATAATATTTATACTTTTTGCCTCCTGACGTGGTAAATCCATTTTGCACACAGCTACAGCGGACATCCCCGTTAAAAAGTCTAGGTTTCAAGAAAGCCTCGTTTTGCTTCACATTGTAGGAACTACGTTGACATGGAAGTACTGTGGCTGCAATTGTTTGGCTACATAACACTTGGGTTATGCCGTTTAGAGACAATGAAAATGGCTCTCGCTCATCTCCCATTACAGCAGTGGAGTAGCCAGTTAGTTTCACATCAAACCGAAGGGATTAACAGGGAGCAGCCTTGTGAGGTTTAGATATTCAATACTTTCGACTAACATGGGGATGTGTGAATAATGACAAGTGGAAGTCTACTATTTTTTGCGAGAACCAAAAAAGAAGTGAAGCCCGTTCTCCAGTAAGGTGCAGGCTGGTTATTGCATCTTATAACTGAGATCAATGAAACAGGCTATGTCTATGGCTAAGTGCAGCCTACCTTTATTGATAGATAGGGCGATTTAAAGAGGAATTATGTTAAATGCAGGACAAACATTAAATGTCTCAGTGACTGAAGACAATGATGGCGCGAGTTGTACCCAATAGTTTTTGAGTCACGTGATCGGCTCCTGCAATCGGCAAATTTCAAGTTGATCGGCCAACATGTGCCCTAAACGCGTGACAGGTGATCGATCAACTTGGTATTTGCTGATCGCAGGAGCCGATCACAATAATGATCGGTGGCTGATTGATCGGCGCATCACTAAATTATTCATTATTTAAGTCACACAATTGAAAGCAAGTGTTTTATTTTCTCATCCCTCAACTTTTGGTCCCTTCGATGCATCTGGGGTGCAATGTTAGTTGGCTCCTGAAAGAGCAGGGGGGTTGGCCAATGTCGTCCAGGCAGGAACCAACTTGCAGAACTGATCTTACCGGTTAAGTGATTTCTGACGTTAGCCAACCACTGGGATAATACTGCATTATTACACCCCAGGCTCGAATAATAGTACTTGTGGCTAATGCTCGTAGCTAGCGAATTTCAACCCGTGAGTAAAAGCCACAGAATTCCTTCCGTCTAGATTTGTTTTTTGGCACTGGGTATGAAAGCAGAATGCTTGCACTTGGTGGCAAATAAGGAACTCATTTGTTCAGGAAGGCCCGAGACCATGTGGCCCCGCCAGACGTGTGTAGCATAGGGCTCTTAGCTTAGTCTCTCTCAGTCTTACCAGGCCTGGGCTGTAGTAGCCAGGGAGATACTTCTCACAGATCTGGACCAGCCCCCAGAAGGCATCCTGTGGAAACACATGATGTCAGGGAACGTATGGAGGCAACGCTTCACATCTGATGCCAGAAGTCACACGTTTGATTTCAATTTAAAAAAAGATGAAGAAAATGCCCTAAATGTAAATGTAAGAAAAGAAGAGGGAGTGAGACAGGAAGTGAAAAAATAACCTGTAACAATGACAAAATGCTGTTTCACATAACATGAACACTTCCAAAGGCCATTGAGGTCATTTAGTATTATTATTACAACAAACACTTCCCATGAGTTACATGAGCAGTCTAATTTAGATTTCTGTGTATATACTGCAGATATATTTTCTGTATATTGTTTGTCGTTTGTATTCTTATTTCCATTTTTTGTAGCTCTTTCTAATTCCCATTACGGTCCTTAATGTACTCTCTGCTGTGACACCCTCATTTGCCATCTGGGATTAATAAAGTAGTCTTAATGTAAACTACATCAAACAGAAGTCTATTAAGGGCGCTTCTCGAGAAGCACTATAACCTAGCCCAAAAATAGACCACATCTCCTTGTGAGTCCATATGGGCAGTGTGTTTACACAGATCACACAGACAGCACCTAATAAAGAGACGCGCGGCGGTGTTTTTACACCCGGCCGCTTACCTCAGCAGGCATGTGCATGAGGAGCACGGCGGCGATGGGGGCCTGGGCTTGGCAGTAGCCCTCCTCCGGCCTGTACAGCGTGTATGCCTTGAGAACACGGAACAGATCCTGCTGCCTGTGTGGATAAGCAAAACAAACACACCCACGTCACACACACACACACACACACACAGGGAGGGTGAGAGAGAGAGAGAGAGAGAGAGAGAGAGAGAGAGAGAGAGCGAGAGAGAGAGAGAGAGAGAGCGAGAGAGAGCGAGAGAGAGAGACATTTGCCATCTCTTCCATTGTGAGATGAGGTCATGGCACGACTCACCCATGCCCTCCGCGCGACACAAACATCTCATGGAAAGGAAACTGGCGGTGCAGGTCCTTCTCGATCACGTCCAGCCACTTGGGGTCTCCTGCCTGGCTATCTAGCTCCTAGACAGACACATGCTCAGCGTGTTCATCACACAAACTGTTTCTTTTATTGACGTTTATTTGATCTTTGATCTTGTCTTTTTTACCAATTAAGGAAGACCATGTTAATTGTCAATTGTAATTTTCCTGAACATGAATTAGAATTGTGTTCTTGTGTAAGTGAACCCTCTGTTTCAGCTCAAATTTGAACACAGAAATATAAAAAAAGAAAAATGCTTTTAGGCCTGAGGCAGGTGTTATCCCCATGGTTACGGCCCACGGCAACGGTTTTTTAGTTTGTACGTGTCGTTGAGCATGATAGTTATAATGAGCGATGTCGTGTATGAAATGTGCCACACACCGTGGTGTTGTACTACACGTGTACAAAATAGCAGATTACTATGTTTAAGATCATAGAAGACATACCAACACATTTAAAAGAAAACAAAAACATGATTTGGGGTTCACTGGCACTTCAGTTTAACATGTTCAGTTTAAACCCCCACATGTTCAGTTTAAACCCCCACATGTTCAGTTTAAACCCCCACATGTTCAGTTTAAACCACATGTTCAGTTTAAACCCCCACATGTTCCCAAAACCACCCATCACTTTATATATATATATCTATAGATAGATATATAGAGATATATCAATATCTATATCTATATCTATATCTATATATCTATATCTATATCTATATAGATATATATATAAAAAATGATCTGTGGTTTCCTCTATCTCCAAGCGTTGACTTCAGAATCTGAAGGATCTGGAGAGATTCTGTATGAAGGAATGGTCTTAGATCCCCTGCCATGTGGTTTTTTTTGTTGGTTTTTTTCAATGAATGGACAAATAACCGAATTCATTTATACATTCACACTCCGAGCACAGCACAAGGAGTAGCGCGAGGAGCTGGCTGACCTGGAACTTGCCCAGGTTCTGCTCCCTCTTCACCTTCCCCCCAGACAGGTAGAGCCAGGCGCGGCCCCTCAGTGCCGGGGGGATTCCTTTCTGGCACCGCAGCCTCACCTGGACACCAGAGACACAACAGCTGCATATGAAGACCCAACGTAACACAAGTGACTTCATCATATAAAGTACACATTTCATTGTGTAGAACAGAAGCAACAGTAATATGAAACCCAGACGGTGGGATGGCTACAAATTGTAGACTGAAAACTGTATTTGCACTAACATTAATGCCAACAAATTTTGGCTTGTGCACCTCGCACACTTCAGCACGCTGCTGGGGAAAATGTTAGGGGAAACTGATGTCCATCCACTCAACTGCACACCAGAACTATGTAAATAAAGTAAAATACTAGTATGAAGGGTCTGGAATATTCAGATGTTCATTCAGCAGGTTAGTCTTCGGACACATTTTTCATTTCACATTTCATTGTTTAGATGTTCCATTTTTTGTTTAACTTCTCTTGTATAAGAACAAGAAAAAACAAGTTAGTTGGAGAAGCAATTAAGCTGCCAAAGGAATGGGAAGTGTGGGATCATTTTAAACTGAATCGGAAGACATGAAACACAAAAAGGCTGTTGGTGAATGGATGCCAAGAAGGCGATAGGCTACTTGGCCCTTCGTGTGAGACTGAACAAGGCTGGGTATTGAACACTTTTTGGCTGCCCTTTAATCCACCATGACAGTGTGGACTGCAGATACAGACAATTCATTTTATTTATTATGGATCCTGAAACCTGGCAATAGTGTCTTGTATTCTGTATATTTGTGCCAATGTTTAATGGCACCTACCCGGGGGTTGGTACACAGTAGACTTTTGAAGACTATACAGTTTAGTTAAAAGCAGCACATTTCCGAAAACACATGTTAGACAGTTAGCAAATCAAATATATTGACTTTGTTTCTGGCCATGATCTACTAAATGACTTGGACTGAGGGATATGATGGACAACCATCATATCCCTTTGGATAGCTCATGTTAAAGGTTCCTGGTGTGGTTGAAATCCTTAAAAATAATCTTCTTCTTGTTCAATAAACTTAATATAAATACTTACTTGTGAAGTATTTTATTTTTTAACCCCAAAAAATGCCTACAGGACTTAAAAGGGCTTTTATATAGTCCTACATCTTCACCCTCATTTAGTACGCCAGGATCTATGAATATGCTATGACACGCCCCCTAGAAGCTACTAAACCTTTCCGCAAAACCCATAGACTTCTGCATCTATTCTCAAAGTTCGCTACATACATGGTAGATATGAGTGAGGCACATCAATTACATCTTTGAAAACAAAGTAATTGGAAACTGTGATGGCAGCCAAGAGACCAGCCTTCACCAAAACATTGAGAGACGCAGATCTTCTGTGGATTTAAAAGTGTTTTTCACCCCAGATACAAACTGAGCCGCCGCCTGGCATACATGCAGATGGTCAGCAGATCTTCAAAAGGCGACCATAGGAAGTAGGTACAATCACGTGACCCAAGAACATCATAAATGAGGCTAGGTTCTCTCGGAAACCGTGGGTTTGCATCCTAAAACTGAGCAACTGTCTGAGCAAAGCAGCACAAGAAGCAACTTTGTAATAGTTGGCTACTGTTAGCGTAAGGCTATCCTGCATTTGCACATGTCCCTGTGACGAAACAAGGCCCCACCAGCGCAACAGGCAGCATAAAGCCGCGGTACTGCGAAGGAGTATATTTGTTGCTGGAATACTAAATGTATTTCTGTGCGGTCACCAGTAAGCTTCCAAAAGACATTAACCACAGCACACAGCTGTGTCTGGAGGTCACATTAATACAGAAAACCAAAAATATGAATAATGTTTTGATCATCATTATTGTTGTAGAACGGATATAATACAATTATATTCATCTGACTGTGAAACAGTATAGTATTAACGTCAATACATAGAAGAAGTCCAATAGGAATTGTTTGGCCAAACTAAGGTTTTTTTTGCTTTGGTCAAACGTACATGACTTGTACGACAAGTCTAGACCACTGGTAGATTTGAAGTGTACCTAAGAGAACATTCTAAATACGAGGATTTTAGTGAATGTGAGAAGTCCTCTTAAAACGCCCATACGATTTAAGAAGTAATCTGTGCCTACAAGTGGTTCTTACATGACGCCCAATGTTAGATACTAATCCACTGAGTGTACTTGCTCAAGAGGCTTAGTTGGTTACAGAACAGGAAGAATATATTCATTTTCACTGAAAAAACGTTTTCTTTGAGGATAACTTCTTGACTATTTATGCAGAACTTGTGTGTGGTAATGTGGCATAGGACTGTTATGGTTTTGCCGACCCTCTGCATGTGCAGGGCAAATACCCCCTTGGGGCAAATAAAGACCCATAATATTCTACAATCTGCAAGTTACTGCACATTCAAAGTTCCTCAGATCCTCAGTAGGGCTAAATATGTTGAGACTGCAAACACATTCCCATCAGTAGTTTATTGAAGGTTTTGTCCGGGAATAAATTAGGAACCTCTTACTGATTTACTTTGTCCAGTTGTTGGAGGATGTTTTTTTGCAGTTACTCCAAATGTGATGCTTTGATTGTTCTCAGGCTCACTTTGGATAAATCACCTAAATATAAAATATCTAGGAAAATATTTAACGACCGCATTTAAATACAGAATATTGCAAAGGGTTTACAATGTGTGCAGCGGCCCTGCAAAACACACAGTAGGCTGCAACCTTGCATTTTCATGAGACAGATGTTTGTCTTTCTGATAGAGCACTCGCACTCTGCCCTCAGAGGAGAGCTGTATACACACTGTACAATGTCAAGTAGCAACAAACCCAGACACAAACCCATAACCTCCACAGCTAAACAAACACAACAGAGTAGGCAGGTAACAAGTCAATCACAATCTCCAAACTGACATTCAATTCATGACTGTTTTCCTTCTCCATGCGAACAGTGTCTTAACTTGGGGGACTGCAGTGAGATGAGACAACAACAAGCTGCGCCCACAGCGAGACAGAGAACTTCACAACAGTGTCTGTAATGCTTTGTCAGTTGGGCCCCGCCCTGCTTCTCAGACTGTCACTCTGTCACATGGTGCGTGGGGTGACAGGAGAGAAAGGGATGGATCGTGTTCCGGCCTGCTGCTGACTCATGGAAATGAGCAGGGGTTGCGCACTTGCGCTTCGCAGAGCAATTTGCATGGGAAGAACCAGCTAGGCAAGGGAGTACGCCAACTGGTATGGTACACAGACAGAGGCCTGGTCTTTGTGCAATTGAACACTGACACATCGGAAGCTGCCATTAGTCTTATGTTTGAATAGTTTGATAGCTTTCATAGCAAACACTCAGGGATAACATACTTAAAAAGCCCCACTCAGTAGCATGCATGTATTGCATGCTGCTAGCGTGTGTACAGAAAGCCACACACACACACACGTGATTGCCAAATAAATATTTGTTCTGATATAATTATCAAATGAAAGAGCAAGCCAGCTGGACATAGGTGTGATTAACTCCTTGCTCTGACCTTGTCGTGTCGCTTGACCATCCATTTGTCCCAGTGGCCCAGCATGTCCAGCCATTTCACTTCTCTCTGCCTGAGCACCTCTGGAGCCACGTCCTGGGCCCTGCAGCGTAGACAGGTGGAGAGAAGAGAGAAGTTACAGGGTGAATTATTCATCACACAAATAAACCCCGCCCAGACTACAAATATTTTTGCTGAGAGAGCAGGAGCCAATTGAAATAAAACTCAATTAAAGATCCTAAATGCAGTCAGTCTAGTAGTATCAGGAACTCAGAAACAAGTTAGCCAAGTTTATATATCCATATATCACATGACAACAATCTAATTAAAATTTGCATTTAAATAGCTTTGCATTGAAGAGGACATGGTTGAGCCTGTTACATGATATAATTTATGGTTGGAGCACTCACCTCCAAGAAGAGGCCATGAAGAACGGACATTTTCAAACAGAAAAATAAAACACAGCGTAGGCTAGGCTGCATCCTGATTGATGCCTGATGCGAAGCTGAACCATGTAATTATCTGATCAACACAGGCCTGTAATTGTAGGATATGGAAAGTCTTCAAAGACAGGTTTTTATACATCTTGGGCAGTGCAATTTCTTTAAAAGGAGGTAGCCAGACACTGTCCAAGAACATTGGATGTCTTCAAACTGTATCAAGTCTGGGATATGATACATTGCACTCATCTACTGTCTGTCATACAGTGGCAATAAAACACAAAGTCTGTGAAAACCTAAAACCTACACAGCCCTGAGCCAGAAACAGCTCTTTAGTAATGGGGCACCAGGGTTGTGGCACGGGGGACTGCCAAAAACTCCAGCAAACTTTAAGCCAAGCAAGACGTTTCAGGCCAGGCAGCCCTTGGCACAACTTTGATTTCTTCCATTCTCAGGACTGTGTCGTAGACATGGGGTCCAGCATAAAGTCAAAATGTCATTGGAATGTGCATATGCCTATAAAATATACAAACATACAGAATTCCTAATACTGTTTATATTCAATAAGGTCAAGGACAGGAAAGAATAAGGACATACATTTCTCAAACAGTTTGAAAGTCGTGTTTCGGTAGCACAATGCAACGTATTGAGGACAGAACAACATTTGACACGTTGAATTGTGTGACAGCGTAATGTATTCTAGTTATGACATGTATTAGACTGTGTAACCATTACCCATCTTCTCCCCAGGGAGGAGAACTACACGCAGCCAAGACAGGCGAGCAAATGTGTGCAGTCCATGCAGACCCTGACTCCATCCAGACACTGACTCCATGCAGACCCTGACCCCATCCAGACCCTGACTCCATCCAGACACTGACTCCATGCAGACCCTGACTCCATCCAGACCCTGACTCCATCCACCTCACAGTGATTCAGCTGTGCGGATCAATCACTACAATGAACACACTGGGACGTCTGTAATGGGCTGGACATGACGGGAGATGGGAAAGTTGTATGCATGTAATCTATATCGAGTCACGTCTACTTGGTTATCCCACGTATCGCCTTGCACATAAAACAGCGTGTTTTCAACCACCGTGGACTCCAGAAAGTTGTAAAATACTTACGATTCCTCTGAATACTTCTGGGCTCCGCCGATAAATCCGTATTTATCCGTTTGTCGGTCACTGGTGAAGCCATTGATCTCCGAGTCGGACCCAAAGGAGCTCTCGTCGTCGATGTGAGTGTGACTGCTGCTAATAGTCCTGATACTTCTGGTATCGATCGACTGCCGGCCGTTGTCTATCCTGGCCATGGTAGCCGCGGAGCTAGCTAGCTGGGCTAACGTCAGCCTGACAGCTCAAAGTTTCTACTCTTTTTCTGGTAGCATTGTCGAATGAAGAAACTTCGGTCACATGTTCTCTCCGCGTCCACAAGCTCAACTCACTGAAAGTTACAGTTGTCGTTAGCTTTGTAAAAAAACTAAAAATAAAAATTCAATGTTGGGCGACAGCAGACTGAAGCAGAAAGGTTAGCATTACTTTGACCACTGGCTGGCTAGCTACCACAAGCTAACGTCGATGCTAACGTCAGGAACCATTAGCTAGGACGCAGCTTTCCGTGTGCATAAAACAAAATATTACTGATCTACTGGTTTAGTTCACTCATATAGTCCGATCGGTTACTTTTTTTTTATACCGCCCATCACGTTAACAAAGCGCACTTCTCTCTGTGTTAAAGATAGTTGACTTATCCGACGCTACTCCGCCTCGGTGTCATCCATTCCAAGCGTCCCAGACGTTTTCCGCTCCCCCGGCGCTCGGACCAACCCTCCTCCATCTCCTCCTCCACCACCTCCACCATCTCCTCCACTGGAGACACACGCTCCGCTCGTAATTACCTCTTGTGGACAACACAGGACTTGCAACTTATATTGTGAGTGCAAAGAAAAAAATCATACTTTGAACCCATTCTGAGATACTTATGGAGTTTATTAGTTAAAATGGTGAGGACATAATATCACTGACTAAATAAAACACAAATGCATGTATTTCCTTTATTGATGGGTTCAAGAGCATTAAGCTCCAAACTAAACGTGACGAAGTATTTCATCACAATAACACATTTATCAAGACAACCAAAGCCAGGTGACAAATGAAAGAACAAGACAAATCCATTTTAAAATATTGTGGGATGTTTTTTTGTCTGTAGACATTATAAATGAATGAAGAAATCTGAGAAAAAGCTAAATACAATCTATTGCGGGGTACCAATGAAAGAAAAATCGAATTAAAACAACATTGTGAATACATGTTCCTGGATGCCTGCTTCATTTCTTTCTGCCACCTCTCTCTTTCAGGGCCAAGTGAATGACTGCACCATTGGTCATGTTGTAGTAAGCCAGAGAGTTTGAATCTTTGATGAATATACCCTAGAAATTACAAAAGAGCACATAATAAATCAATTGTACCCAACAATATGAGACATATTTGATATTCAAAGTAAAAACAGTTAATTACCTCATACTGTAACTTCTGTTTTCCTGCAGGCATGCCTGTGGCCTCATGGATTTTGACTTTGATAACAGATACCTGAGGAATAAATGACACTCACATTAGAACAATGTACTCTAGCTTGATAAGAAAAAGGATGAACAGTTAAAAGTAAACGTAATACCTGGTCTGTGAGTGGGACGGTGAAGTTGAGCACTTGCCCACTTAGCTTCCATTCGGTCTTGTCTTGCATGTTAGGAACCTGGACTTTAACCGCCACAGGACCCTGGAGTGGAAACAAATGAAATACAATTACGTCCAAGCACACCTTTGAATGGGATGCCATGGCTTTAAAAACTGGACCCAAATATAGGACATATAATGGTCTCGCCAACCTTGTTCCTGCGCAGAAACTCCTCTTCGGGCATGAGGTTGTCT
>OMNR01095899.1:0-15999 GCA_900303205.1 Mora moro
TTGCAGAGAGTTGAGGACAAGCTAACCCTGCCGAGAGTTGCTGCTGTTGACCAGTGTCCAGGGAAGTTTGGACAGCAACACATGCAACCATCGTAGGTGTGTGCGCGCGTGTGTGTGTGTGTGTGTGTGTGCGTGTGTGTGTGTGTGTGTGTGTGCCAGGCCGAGGATGAGGAGGGTTACCGTAAGCTCATCGACCAGAAGAAAGACAAGCGGCTGGCCTACCTGCTGCAGCAGACGGACGAGTACGTGGCCAACCTGACGGAGCTGGTCAGGGCCCATAAGGCCGTGCAGGCCCTCAAGGAGAGGAAGAGGAAGAAGAAGAAGAAGAAGAAGAAGGAGAAGAAGGTGAATAGAAAGGGGAAAAAAATACTTTTATTTGCGCAAAAAGTACAAAGTTATTCTTGACTCCCGTTTGCCTGCCTCTGCACACGCATTTTTAGGAATTGTATGTCCTGCACTTGTATTCAGACAAATGATATTACGGGACAGCCCATTGTGGCTCATTCCACTTAAACCACAGTTACCAACAATGATTAGATATTAGTTTCTTTCATCTGTAATATTGTTGGTTTTTATCGAGTATTGTTTTTTTTTTTTTGCGCTCTCAAGCAAACATGTTGTAGTTAGTGTTGGATGTGGGAGCGTGATGTTGACCGATGCTGCGGTGTAATGTGTGGTGACACAGTGTTGTCGTGGTCCGTGTGTTCCAGCTGGAGGGTGCAGAAGGACAGGCTCCTGCTCTGGGTCCGGATGGAGAGGTGAGCTGGGCCTGTTGCCGGGCGATAGCATCACACCAAAGACCTTTCATAGAGGTTGAGGTAGAGGTTACAACTTCAGCAACGTTCAGGTGACCGGTGGCTTCAGATGACAATGAATACAACAAGAGTGTCACAAAGTATCAACCGACATATGGAAGCAATGTGTCCAAAGGAACATACATCCTTACTGTTTCCATAGGAACGAAGAAAGTGTGTTATTTTTCATTCAGATCTTGATCCATGATGCTATGCATATAAAAAGGAACACTGGTCAAAGCACAGGATATTGGTCCAGACGTAAAACCCGAGAAGCCCGAGCAAGTGGCCTTTAGATGTTAGTCAAGAGAGACCTGCAGTTCGTACATCCATAGAAACCAAATGAAGATGTGTTTATGCATATATGTCAATATTACAAGGAGGATGAATGTGACGTGGGGAAGATTGGCATGACGAGCATCTAATATCAGATGGAAAAGCTTTTCCTCACCTCTGTGGCTGGTGGTCCCCGTGTTGGTCTCTGTGCAGGCCCTGGATGAGAGCAGTCAGATGAGCGACCTGCCGGTGAAGGTCATCCACGTGGACAGCGGGAACATCCTGAGCGGCACGGACGCCCCTAAAGCCGGCCAGCTGGAGACCTGGCTGGAGATGAACCCTGGGTGAGACACAGGCTTGTTATTCTTGTTTTATTGTGGTTAGGTGCTGTAGGTACGATTTAAGACCTATCAAGGGTAATTGGTGAGAAATGCCACAGCCCTCCATCAGTTATTATTGCTCTGTGAGAATATCTGTTCTGGTTGACTGCTGCCGGCAAATATCTGACCAATCAGAGCATTCTCTTCCCCGATTGGTTTGTGGAAGTACATCCTGCCTGTCAAGTCGATGGCGGAGCAGCGTAGGGAGGCAGGGGACTTTTTGTTGGGTTGTTTAGTTTCATCTTGCTCTCTTCTGCTGTGGTCTGCTCTCTCTCTTTACAACTCTCAAATCTTACCGAAAGTAACTTTGCAGCAAATACCCCGGGCACCATGTAATTAAGTTTGCGGATGACACCGCTGTGGTCGGCTTATTGGAGCAGGATGAAGTCCAACGTGGTCCAGTTCTAAACGACTTCGTGGACTGGCGTGAGGCCTCACATTTGAATCTGAACACATCACCAAAGACCAAAGAACAGATTTTAGATTTTAGACTTGATGCTCCACCACCCACTCTATCTAGGATCAGAGGAGAAGAGATCGAGGTGGTGATGGAGTATCTCGGAGTATCTCTCAGTATCTCTTAGGTCTTATTCTAGATCACAAACTCTCCTGGGACCAATGTGCTGATGCTATTTTTAAGAAGAGCCAACAGCGTATTTATTTACTCTTAGAAAACGTACAAATCACAAATCACAAAGAAAGAACAAATCACGAAAAATTGTTAAGACCTGTGGGAAAATCCTGGGGGAGCAGCAGGCTGACCTGTACCAGCTGTACCTGACCAGGCCGACGAGAAGGCAGACAAGGTCTGCACGGATACATCCGTCCACTTTCAGTGGGGTTCCAGCCACTCCCCTCTGGACGGAGGTATAGACACCCCAAGATCAGAACCAACCGAGCAAAAAACTAATTTATTCTCATGGCAATAACTCAGTTCAACAAGAGGCAGTAGCCATGGGAGTCTGGGGAAAGACAGGGGGAGGGGATGTGACATACATGGATATAGGGGATGTGCAGTTTTTTATTTTATTATTATTATTATTATTAAAACAATTTCATTATTTGGACTATTGTTGTTTTTGTTAATCTGATGTGTCTTGTAATGTGTCTGTGTGTTCTATGCTGTACCACAAATAGCCTCTCGGAGGACATTAAAGTCTAAGTCTTAAGTTGCTTTATGTGCTTAGCTTCAATTCTAGCTACTTTGTCAAAGCAACACTATTTTGGTTAAATTCAATGTAAAAAATGTGATACATTTGTATTGGATCTGTGATGGAATGAATGCTCTTAACCCTGCTTCTATCTGTGTGTTCCTTTAGCTATGAGGTGGCCCCGCGTTCAGACAGTGAAGACAGCGAGGAGGGAGAGGAGGAGGAGGTGGGGCCATCATATATTGCGAGTGTCTCAATTGCGAGGATGCTTCCTAAATAGGTGGCAAATATAGGTAATATGGCAGCGTACGCCTGTCCCAATTCAGGAGGAAGCATAGGAAACATCGATGGCTCCTTGGTCAGTGTAGGATATTTACATTTACATTTAGGGCATTTAGCAGACGCTTTTATCCAAAGCGACTTACAAGTACATATATCCCATAAGGTTAGCCTCCTCGCAATTGAGACACAGCCTTAGCCATGGCTTACTGGTCGTTTCACGCTTCCTCTGGTGTGAGTGGTGGTCTTTGATGGTTTGCCCCTTCCCCCCCTGGCAGGAGGAAGAGGAGGAGCCTCAGCCGTCCTCCGCTCCAGTGGAAGAGAAGAAGAAGATCCCAGACCCGGACAGCGAGGACGTGTCGGAGGTGGACGTCCGCCACATCATAGAGTACGAGTCTCCACTCACAGCACACAGTTACAACCACCGTACTCTGTCTTCAGACTCTGATTTTATTGATAAAAGCAAAGTGCTTTTGCTTTTATCAATAAAATCCGATAAAGAAAATAATAACATGATACTTTGCAACATTATGGCACTTTTGTACAGCACTTGTGTTTCAGTACAATGTTATTATTATTATAAGTGTTTGTATTACCGGCAAACATCGCTCTGCCAAGTCCCAACTCTTCTCCGTTCTGGCACCACAGTGGTGGAATGAGCTACCTGCTGTCGTCAGGACGGCAAAGACCCTCTCCACCTTCCGCAAGAGACTCAAGACCCATCTGTTCAGAGTTCACCTGGACTCTGCATAACTTTTGCACTTTGTATTGTATTTGTATTTTGACACTTGTACTTATTGCACTTATTTTGCACTTCCCTGCTCTTATGCAGGCATCCTAGCAGTGGGAATATTTTGCTATTTCCCTGCAATTTGGAATGCTGGAAGACCTGCTCTATTCATATCTTTATTTACCTCAGCAATATATTGTTGTCTCTTTCGAACAAATGTACTTTGTCCTGCAAAGCCGAAGTGCATTCTGGAGGCTGCTGGCCCGGCAAAAATGTGTGTGCTCTCACTAAATGTCTGATTTCTCGCCATAGGAACATTGCAAAAAATGTATTAATGACGTGATTCTGAGACGGAACCCCTCAGTTGTCATATGGGAATTAGACTAATATCTGATACTTATGGTCGATGCTACAGTGATTTGAAGACTACTCTTCGGATCGTTAACATAGCAATATGTAAAACCACACCTTCAAAGAGGTGACCCGCTTCACAGCTGGGAATTAGGTTGGAATTCACCGCATTATGTTTCCCCCAGCTCCGACCACAAATCCTCCTGACCTTTTGACAGCTTTGCCTCCCTTTTGATTTAAACCGGCAGTCATTATGAACACATTAGAAGACTGCATAGGCTTCTCTGATCTCCTCCATAATCCCCATTGATTTCCCATGTCGGACCACACATCAAATATTGTACTGTACCTACCTGTCTTTGGGGGAATTCCGGTGACCAGGTACCGGACGATGCCGAGCACAGTCAGGGTCATGATGCTGGCCACACTGAACACCATGCCCATCAGGCCATAGTAGAGGCAGGAGGAGTCCCCGCCGATCCAGGCGTGGTTGAAGGCGGAGGCGATGGACAGAGGGTACATGCTGAGGGCCATGCCCAGATCAGTCACGGCCAGGTTGACCGCCAGTAGCTCGGGGCCCTTGAGCAGCGTGGGCCTGCGGGCGGAGCTCACCAGCACCGCGGTGTTCCCCAGCACCGACAGGACGGCTGTCAGGGAAGAAAAAGAAGAAGAAGATGAAGAGAAAGAAAAGAAAAGAGGAGGAGGAATGTCTAGTCGCAAGCAGTGATCATGGTGTTGAAGCGGAATCAGAACCACGGCCCTGCGTTTGAAATATCATCAGTTCCAGAACAAACTTTCAATCCAATGCTGTTACCTTCTGTTTTATAGCCTTGTTTGTGTTGTCAGTTAGTGGCGTAACAAGGGCTGAGAAGCAGACCCATAAATTGTTATGAATTTTATTGTCATGTCACCCTATCAGTCTGCCCATTTTTATATAATTGCAGATTTGTCATCATTCCAGAGCTATAGTAATGATAATAACAAGTACACTAACAATTCCAACAGTGGCTTGCTAGAATTACAAAACACATACATAGATCCTGAACAAAGCGCATAAAGGAAATGATTTTCGAAGCCGATGTTTAAATTGCCAAGATTGGGGTTACGTTTATTTAAATGCCAAGAAGAGCGACGCTGATTGGGTCAGACCCACCGTAATTAATTATCGCCGGTAGACTAGACCTCTCTCGCTCCGCCAATAACCTCTGGTGCTTCTGTTACTGTCGCCATGGTGACAAACTTTACACAAACACAAAGCCTGCCGGCCATACAACAAAACAGATCCCTAGGTTCATAGGCGTTCTTTAGACATTGTAGAACAGTGCCAGATGAATGGGAGTATGGAGGAATGGATAGATAGGATGGACTACACTCTACTGCTGCATAATTCCTATTTCACACGGTTTCTCCCATTCTAAGCACAATCCTGCATAAATGAATTACCTGATCGTATGTATTCCCAGGAAACGAAGTATAGGATTTGAATGGAAATTTATGGAAATGAACATACATTTTTTGGATCCTATCCACAATCGTCGAAGTGATAAGAAAAATAGTCAGACGATGATGTTAATTCGAATGACGATGCTGGGGCCAAACAAATAATTAGTTAATGTCTTTAAGTGACAGTATTGATCCCCCCCGCTGTGGGTTAGGTGAGCGGTGAGAGGCCAGAGCTCAGATACAGAGTACGAAACAACAGATTCAAGTCACTAGTATTGGAGAAAAAAAGTATTTCTCTAATTTCATATTACATAACAAATGGTTTCATTAAATCGTATGAATCCAGAATGTTATGGTATGCACCTTAGCTTATTCATGTAGGCCTTGAGGAAAGGTCTCACACAATGCGCACACAGACACACCTGTTGTTTGCTGAATGAAAAAGCGTCTTGGTACGTTTGTCCATATTCATGTTTTCTAACGGACTGCACTTCATTCTCCTCTTTCAAAGCAGCCTCTGAATACTGTTCTGGTTGTATTACCAGGAACTAGGCATGTAGTACGTATCATGAATATCATCTTTTCGAATGATGAACAGAAGCAATGTGTTACTTTGTACGTCCATACAGCTAAAAGGCCTTGAAATAAGAACAAGGAGGACACGGATTGGGACATATTTTCCTGCTGCTTTTATTTCATTCTTATATTAGTCGTAGTTTTTCTCCATTTCATAATACTCACTAATTGCTCTATTCTTCACTGAAAAACTAGATTATATAATAAATCATACACTAAAAGTGTATGATAATAATATAATAAGCAAAGTTTGAATTCGATTAATTTAAGTTTGAATCAGTTTCTTCCCTTTACCTTCCCAGCAGGTGTAGCTGGCTCAGCCTAATAAGCCTGCTAGCAAGGGGGTGACCTACTACAGTAACTATGGTTACAGCAGAGAAAGGTATCCACCTGGTTGTTCTATGAGACGCGGGAGAGCAGCCTGGTGGATACTGTCTGTTGTTGTTATTTATTATACTTGGAGACCCTCACAGGAGGTCAATGCCACGCATTGGACGTGGTCAGCATGAACACAGTTCATGCTCCCCATCACGTTCTTACTGCTGAAGGCATCCTGAACTGCATCCTCGACAAAGACACTCTGCATCCCAACTATTCATATGAGTCAATAGACCAGAGGGAGGCGTTGATTGAAGAAGCAGTGCTTGTTAATGTGTCTGAAAAGCCTCTTGAAGGAAAATGACCCAGCAGGGACGTGGTGTTGTTCAAGATCTGTTGTACTAGGCACATGACACCCAGCTGTGGGTGTGAGATGTTACACAAGCACCAGCTGGCAGTGGGTGGAAATGTCAAGTCGTCTCATCTGCTTGAATGGCGATAAAGTCGGCGCTCTTCACTTCCTACAGAATGTAATCCTTAAGCCCTGACAGCATGCGGTCCGACAGCTCGTTTTGTACCGTCTTTGACGTACCTTTAAAAAAACCAATCCCCTGAAAATGTCAGGGTTGTCCGAGGAGCCACTCAAAAGCCCCACAAAACACAATAGATTATTTTGGATAAAATGTGCCTGTTTTTATCCACCTCCTTCTGTGGCCGTCGTCCAGCTGCGTAGCGATGTTCACTCTTCCTAATATGGCTAGCTTGACAGAATTACCCATATGTGCCCTGGTCTTACTTTCTCAGACAGGTGCTTCATATCCCTCACTCCTGTAACTATCCATGATGGATCTCTTCCCGTTGTTTTAAACAGCAAGCACGGAAAGCAAAGTAAGGCATTAGCATGCCTGCGTCCCGCTAGCCAGGCCTTTCTGGTGTACCAGCTACGAGAGAAGCCTTGCATGTACTGCTGTCTGATAGCGAGGTCGGGTTGATCTGGGCCCAGCTCTTTAATCTGGAGTTTCTCTGCCAAACAAATCACCCTTGTCGGATTCGATTTGAGGACGCTGATTGGCTACATTTTATGTCATACGTTCATATCTTGAATCAGCAATTGGCTAAACTGCTCAACCAACCGGCCTCCTGTGGGCGATTTCAGCCCCAGAGCTTTTGAGAGCAGAAAGGCGGAGGGGACGAAAATCATATATTTTGTGCAGATGATCATATTTTACACATATTAATGGATACATTCCATATTTGAAACACACAAATATTGACAATTTGTAAAATATATTATTATTCACATTATGAATTTTTATTATTATTATTATTATTATTATTATTATTATTATTATTATTATTATTATTATTATTATTATTATTATTAGATTAACATTGAGAGTGAATGGGACCTTACTAGTGCATCCATTACATTACATTTAGGGCATTTAGCAGACGCTTTTATCCAAAGCGACTTACAAGTACATTTGTTCGGAAGTTATGTAATATGAAATTAGAGAAATACTTTTTTCTCCAATGGATCCATAAGCACACAACACAATGCCAACCATTTAAGTAATTGGAATATATAAAATATACCCTTCCCGCCGCTGCGAAAAAAGTAATTTCACTTTAGATTTGAGATTACTTTAGCTGAGCAGCTATTGATTTGGGGATTTGTGAAGGGCTTGTCTACTTCACCAGAGCCCTAAAGGAATCGAAATATAATATAAATTGAACAATGGGCTTATCTTATAGACTGGATATACAGCTGTCGGAAAGCTTGTGTGTAAAAAGGTCTTAAAACAAAAAGCCTGTTTAAAAATACCAAATCAGATACATACCTATCAGTTTTTAAAGATACTTTTTTTTTACTTTGATAAATGTTTACAGGCTGTTTACCTGAGGTTTTCATGTAGAGCAGTCACCATTTGCAATTTAACCCCAAATGAGTCCTTCATAGGAGTTGTGTTTTCTTCATACATATATGCTAATCAGTTGCAAAAAAACGAAACATCTCCTCCAAATACAGAGAAGCTTAATCCATTGCTAAATCTATATCAGGTGCCCACGTTTCATTTTTATTTTCGTCTTTTACAACACCCCCCCCACCCCCTAACTCTTAATAAATGAAGAAGTAATAAGTAATGTGCTCACCGATTATGATCAGGTACATCCCTGCCCCGATGTCCACAGTGGGTGACAGCTTGGATGTGTATTTATCTTCCATCTCTCATCCAGCACTTGATGCCTGCCTCGCCACAAATAATAAGTAGAATAATAGTTCCACAGCTCCCCCCAACCCCCACCGGTCCTGATGTGTGTCTCGTCGTGGAAACCGAGCACGGTTCAGCCCGCCGGTCCATTTGGTTCAGCTGTCTCTGCTCTCATAAGTTGCCCTCTGCACAGCACAACCGTTTAAGTAGTGGCGTTACAAACATCCTCCGCTGGGGATACACTGGTCTGACGTTCATATATATACACACACACACACACACACACACACACACACACATTTGTGTGCTCTCTCTCTCTCTCTCTCTCTCTCTCACACACACACACACACACACACACACACACACACACACACACACACACACACACACACACACACACACATTGCGGCTGAGGAGGATTAGAGTTACCAGGTAAATCGCCAGCCATGCTCCAACATCCACTACACCTATTAACGGCCACGAAAAATACATTTATACTGATAGGACTGATAATATTACATTATAATATCTAAAACCGCCAGCTTGTGTATTGGTTGTATGACGACGGTGTTAAGCTTAGGTCTCTGTCAATTTCTGTCTCTCTCTCTCTGTCTCTCTCTGTCTCTCTCTGTGTCTCCTATTCATGTAAACTACTTTTCACATGTTAGGCACTGCACCAGATATATATATACGTGCAGATATTGGGGCTGGAAGAGATTGATCCCCTGCCACAGCTGTGTCATCATACTGGCATATACTGTATATGGCTGAACCATGAAATGAAGTGGCTCTTCCTCCAGAGTCACCGTGATTTACTTTGCCCTTTGAGTGGACTTTATTTATTTATTTATTTGTTTTACTGATTTGCCATAAAAAAGGAAACGTGTGGAAGAAGAACTGCACAATTTTGGAAGGTTTTCGGTTCTGTCGCATGAGGTTAAGGTATGGTGATTCCCTGGTGACCTGAGCTGGCCAATCCACCGATTGGAAAAATACATTTATCTACAAGAAAATGTACACTACACATTTATGTACTAGAAGCAAAAGAATGGCAATGGCCATTGAATGGAATGGAATGAAATGAAATGAGAAATAGGTTACTGGGAGGAGCTGAATGAGTTGTTCCTTTGGTTGTAAATTGCATGGGTGGGCCTTCGACAAAGACTTACCACTCCATTTGTCTGACAATTTCTATAAATACACGCTGAATGAAAATAATGAAAATCACATAACACTCGGCAATGAAAGTATGTAAGTAGCAGTAGATAGGTAGTAGATTTAGATTTAGAAAGTCTTGCTCAATTAAATATGAGCACTTTTGAGTGTTTTCTGAACTTGTATTCTTTATTATTCTTTTTAAATGTAACATTTACATTTTCTAAATGTTTTTTTTAATTTTTTTTACTTACTTTTGTGCACTAGCACTAAATAATTGGTACATGTCCTCACTTACATCTATTAATCATATTACACGGCAAACCACTTTTCTTTGAGTATGTTGCATACATTCCTAAACATATTTCTATAGCACCTTCAATGTTGTTGTATGCATTTTTTCTTTCTTTTTTCTTTTTTTTATACTTACGATTACAATCTTGTCAAGAGACCCCAATATGTCTGTAGGGTTTGTGGAGCTTTTTGTTGTTACTACACTTAGAAACTATTTGTCAAGTGTCATCGTTCATCATATGTCAAGATGTGTAATTCTCAAAGTTAGCATGCCATGTCCACTTTGTCACAGAGGAGCTTTCTAGCTGCCATTCACTGGACATATGATAGATCATTTTTTATATTTATTATTATTTATATTTTCTTATTCTGTATTTCATCTGCGCACTCAACAAAGATGCAACATAGACAAGGAAAATTTGTCGTACATGCTGTTACTTTAATGTTCCCATCAGCTCCGTGTACGCGAAAAGCTTTCAGGAAGGCATGTTAGTGCAAGGGGATTCAAACTCTTGACCCCTGGCAGTGTGAGTACCGTCTGCTTCGAACGCGACGAGACACTCTCACAAGTGACACCTCGCAAGTTCACGGCCTACGAGTGGAGGATACACAATGCAAAGAAAAAATGACAAATGCTGTGACATTTTGGTAAAGGCATGCTAATGACATTGCTGCCATGCAATTTGAAGCTATACCACTTGCAAAGTCTTCAGGTAGGCTAATAGCTCTATAGTATAGAGCTATTAGCCTACCTGCCTGCAGCCGGGCCCCGTGAGCAGGGCTCTGGCAGCTAGAACACACCGGGCCTCACTGCTGGTCCTGGACCAGTGCTTTAGTGCACGCTGTGATATGTTCCACGACTACTTCCACAACTTCATATCGTCTTCCAGATCACATGGCGATAGCTTATACCCCAACAAACCACATTTTCAACCAGGGGCATGCACACATCACATCTGGCCTACAGTGGAGAGCACCAGAGTCTGCAAGCTGGGGACTTTTGCCGCTGGTGCTGGCTGCTGATGGGTTGAAATTATTCAGCGTGTCATCTTGTCCCATTTCCCTCAGGGTATGGAGAGATTTATCGACTACTTCAGTCGCACAGCACAGGCCAACAGTGTGTGCCTGCAGGATGGCATTTGCAGGCTTTAAGGCACCAAGCATTTGATGGTTGCCTCTCCACTGATGTCCACTAACGCTGCAGCGTCATTCTCTGAGTCCTTTGTCAGTTTGTCTTCTTCATTATCAACAAGGCACTCGGTGACATCATTGTGACTCGCCCACTGTATCTCAAGGAGGCGTTTAAGAAAAGGGGACGTCGTCATTGTTGGGACACATAATGCCACATAAAGAGTATAGTGATCCTGAGAGATCAAAGAACGCTTCAGCCTGCATGGCGTGAACCACAGCTAAGTGGAGCTGGTGATTATAACAGTGGATGTATGCTATGGAATGTAAGGTATCTCTTTCCATATTTCTTTTGATCCCACTCATGGCGGTCCCTCCGTCATAGCACTGACTTGATGATCATCATTTCATTGGCACTGTAACCTGAGTCAGCCAGATGTTCCTCTGGAATACCATTGCAGACAAAACTAATCATAATGGATATATTTTTGATTTTTTTTCCCCCCACAGAATTCAAGAAAAAACAAGAAAATGTTAGCTGTATTAAAAATACAAACCTGTTTTATTGTTATAGATATTGTATGTTCTGGAAGTGGGTTTAAAATGATAGGCTTTAAGGTTATAAGGGCTTTGACTTTTTTTTTCTCCAAAATGTTGCATGTTTAAAAAGGCTCACATTCTCTACTCTAGTCTACTCGCAGGTCTGTACAGTGGTAACCATGTAGTCATTGAGACAACACTATTACAGTAAATGTGATAAAAGCTATCACAGCAGGGCACAGGGTCTGTCTGTCCTCGGTAATGGAAAGGGTCTAAAACAAGAGAAGGCGATGAGTGGCACATCTTATGTAAGGTCGTGAGGAAATACAAGAGACTCAGGACTTAAAGGGGAACCGTCACGCTCGGCTTTTTTCTAAAATAAGAGCGTATGGCTTCATACACATGTTGTGAAACAACCCTAGTCTGCAACATCAACTGTTTAGGTGAAAAAATAGTGGAAAAATTGGGCCATTTATGTAATTTTTCCGAATCGGACCAATGGAGAAAGCGAATGACGTAAAGGGTCTAATTTCTTCGTACATTCTTTTGTGGAAACGTTGCTGGGCCATGAACGTTAAACAAGAGGTTATGATGGGAAACAGACAAGTGGTTATCTAACTAACGTAGCCTAAATGTCACGATATTGACATAATGTGAGCCGACTCACAGCAGCTTTCTGATATATTGGAGGGGGGAAAAATGATATAATAATGCACACCCTTAGAACAATATTGACCAATCAGAATCAAGATATAAATAACAGCAATACGACTACTACTAGTAGTACTAGTACTAGTACTACTAATACCTGATGTAACCCTCGACATGTCCCCGGAATACAGGGATTATGGGATTCCACACAGGGAGCACTATAGACTGCAGATAAGTGTGTTGCATGCGAGGGTGAATGAGAGAGGGAGAGAGAGCGGTGTCTGTGGTCTCTGTGTGGGGATTAACCTCTCCATAGAATGGTGATTCTGAATCTAATAGTGACTGTTGAACGGAGAGAAAAAAGACCCATAATTAGTGTTATGGGCAACACCTGTGGTTGACCTATGAGGATGTGAGCTCTGAAAATCTTTGCTCACCCTAAAGACCCCTTATCAGACCATAGCACACTGACATCATGAAGGCATGTCTTCAGTACTATAAAGCCTTCTATTTGGCAGTCGTGGAACTCTATTTCTGGTACAAAGCGCAAAGTTGTATGCATCAAGTGATTTGTATGCTTTCAATTTATCCCCGGTGTGGCGTGTCAATCAGATAAGTATAAATATCTGGCCATTGAAGGCATGGCCATTTGGTGGGGTCCTTTAGCCACTGTCAGGGAGCCAGTGCATAAGGTAGGGTGACCAGATGTCCCGGTTTGTCCGGGATTGTCCCGGTTTAAAGCTGGGTGTCCTGACAAATATATGTAAAACACAAAAATGTCCCGGTTTTCAAGATTCCCCACCAAATGGTCCAGCTTTTCACCACAATGAAAATAATAATAATAATAATAATAATAATAATAATAATAATAATAGTGTCTAATAGTGTGTCTAGCGGTGTATACCTGCCCAGAGCCGGGGCTTCCAAGCAAAAAATGTCTCTCTATAGAGCTATCGTTTGGTCAATATTTGTACACAATCGGCGAATTACAAAGTACGAACGTTCACGAACTGGTTGGCGGAGAGTGGCAAAAACATTTTTAGGATTTTACTTAGTAGTAGTTCAGTCCAGTATGTGATTGAAAAAACAAACAAACCCATAACAAATCAGGATTAGCTGCTAATCCGCTAATCATGACAGATCACACGACACATCAGATCCCAAAGGGACTTATCGATTTCAAACAGCCATTTAAAACACAGTTTACATTGAGGCTTCATATCTATAATATATAAATAAATGCGCTTGCTGTCTCATGACAAGAGCCCTCGAGAGGTGACGATACTTTTTTAACTGAAAAAAAAAATCCAGCAGTTCAATCAATCCGTCATCCGAGAACTGTCATGCCCTCCACCTGTTGTTGTGGGCGTGGTTCCTGGCTCCGGCTCCTCCCTGGTTGCGTCATCACCACCTCCCGATCACCTGCTCTACACACACCTGGTTCCAATCAGTTTCATCCCCACCAGTATATCCACCCCGGTATCATCGCCGGATCGTTGTTGACACCTACCCGTCAGTCTCGTTCTCGGCTACTTAGCGATCTCAAACTAAGTATACCTTGCTGTGTGATAATCCCTTTACCCTCAAAACCTGGTCTCCTGTACACACGATCGTAGCAAGAACATCACCAGGTACTTCATTTCCACAATTAAGAGCCTTATAATAAGGTTGTTATTTTTAGTGACGTTTTATACTTTTATTGCTAACTTTTTATAGTTATATTTATAAGATAAGATGAGATATATATGATAAGCAAATGGCGGTGGCGAGGTCGGAGTGAGCCCGTACGTAAGTGTGAGATGTTAAAACAGCTGGTTGGTGGGTGTCTCTGTACCCAGACAGCAGCATCTCGTCACAGACGCCGACTGTGTTAATTAATACATCATCCGTCTCAAGACGCGGCTCTCTCAACACCTACCAGAGAATGGATTAATGAGCACCGGGGTCTATTTATACTGCATCAGTGATGCAACTCACGGGAGTCTGAGCAGGGGTAAAACTGCTCTGAGGTGGGAGAATTGACCAGAAGTGAACTGCAGCAATAGTATGAAGTATACATGTGGGTGTGACTGTGCTTTCCAAAGGTCTATTGATCTTATGCCAAGGTTGTGGTTGCGATCTGATCAGTTATTCTGTTTTTACTATCAAACCCTTGCACTTCACTGCTTTTAATTTGATACCAGTGTGTTGTATAGTCCACTTGTACTCCACCCAGTACAGTTTTTGTAGTATCTCTAGGAAATGTGGGTCATGCAGTCAATGTAGTAATTTGTCTACTGACCATGTCCAAAAAGACCAATGTGGTAGATGTAGTAATGCTAACCACTGAGTTTGAAACATGGTCACATATTCAAACAGCGGATGATTATTCATTCATTATTCGTAATCGGCGTGCGACATTCGAGTGTGTGTCACTTAATATTTTCAGTTACTTAATTGGGTAATATTTGGAGCATATGAAAATGTCAAACGAAAAAAGTAATGATGACAGATGACACAGGCGCGCTGTAGCTCTACGGTCGGTCATCCAGACTCATTAGAAACGCTGAAAGAAAATATAGTAAGTAAACACGATCTTAACGGTTAATATTAGGGTTTGTCCTTGTGATTTCCATTAGGATTGTACAACAAAAACAAGAAAGAACAAAGTGCATTGTCACACTTATAGTATGCCACCGCTAGGTGGCAGGATTGCTTGCTTTATGTGTTCACTTACTGACAGACCGGTTGTATTAACCTCATACATCCATGGCGTAAACAGACAGCCAACATGCTAGAGGACGGCTGTCTCCTTATGACTTTTCCAAATGAAAGCGGTACAACTGTTGACCAAAAAAATGTGTCTTTCTCTTTCAATTGTGTTTGTGTTTTTGAGAATAATCTTTTAAGAATAAACGTACGGAAACTAGGTAGGAGCAAGTATGATCAGGCCTATAGGCTACCAGCTGGGCCACACTGTGCACACCTGGTAAGTGGAGGCAGATGACTCCTTCCTCGTGTTGTACTTTTCTACGACTTAAATAATAATACAGTACAAAGTACAAAAAAAATAATAATAGGGAAAGAAAAGGAAGAATTTTAATGGATTCGTGTCTGGTAATTTGTCTAACAAATTGCACGGTTTTTGTCTGATTTCCCAATGTTCGTGAATGATCCGGTTGGGTTTCAGGATCCAATAGTTTGCTTAATAAGCCGCAACATCTCCATCTCGTCTTCTATTGTGGCACCGTAAATAATCACTTGTTGAAATTGATTGGTGTCAGCATTCTGTGACCACGAGCGTGTATAACGTTTCACTGTTTATTTTGCGCACAAATAATCACGCTCATTCATGTGCAAAAAAATCGCAATACTCTGGAGAGGCATGATAAATTTAGTTTCCAGGAGAGAGAGTAAAAACAACTTTGACAGCAACGATGTTTTAACAGGGCGAGTAAATTTGGCACCACCAAAGGCGCTTTTTTCCGCGTTTCTTTTTCGGCGGTGCACATACGACTCAGTTTAATCAAGGCTACGGCTCACAAAGGGGGCATTTGTTTAATCATTTTGGCACCGAAAAAGTTATGCTCTGACGACCCAAACGGCCACTCACAAAGGCAGCGGTTGTAGTGTGCATACGTGTGGGAACACACGTGTGTGTGTGTGTGTGTGTGTGTGTGTGTGTGTGTGTGTGTGTGTGTGTGTGTGTGTGTGTGTGTGTGTGTGTGTGTGTGTGTGTGT
>OMNR01095905.1:0-14163 GCA_900303205.1 Mora moro
GCGGAAACTATAATTACACCCTCGGCAAACACACATTCGGCAAAAAAACTCTACATTTTTTACACTTTGCAAAGTCATCCCGCGGGCCGGATTGGATCCTCTGGGGGGCCGGTTCCGGCCCGCGGGCCGTATGTTTGACACCCCTGCTTTAAAGGAATGACATTTAGTGAGGTGGCATGACAAGCTGCTGAAGCCACACAGTCTCCATGTAGTAATTGGACGCATGCTTTGTTAAACTCTATAGTAATGGGGGTTAGGATAAATGTTCAAATGGTATGGAGAGCAGCATAGGAGAGGAGGAGAGAGGAGCAGGAGAGAGGAGAAGAGGAGAGAGGAGAAGAGGAGAGGAGAGTGGAAACGAAAAGAGAAAGTAAGATGGAGGAGAGGTTAAAAGAAGGAGAGGAGAGCAGAGGAGAGGGAGGAGTGAGCGAGGAGTGAGGGAGGAGTGAGCGAGGAGTGAGGGAGGAGTGAGGGAGGAGTGAGGGAGGAGTGAGCGAGGAGTGAGGGAGGAGTGAGCGAGAAGTGAGGGAGGAGAGCCTAGAGCGGGACCATACGCGACTGGTGTGTTTGGTCACACATTGCATTACATTTACATTTACATTTAGGGCATTTAGCAGACGCTTTTATCCAAAGCGACTTACAAGTACATTTGTTCGACAGAGACAGCAATATATTTCTGATGTAAATAAAGATATGAATAGAGCAGGTCTTCCAGCATTCCAAATTGCAGGGTAATAGCAAAATATTCCCACTGCTAGGATGGCTGCATAAGAGCAGGGAAGTGCAAAATAAGTGCAAAAAAGGCATAAGAAGTGCAACGAGCACAACACAAGAAGCCAGGTACAAGAGTCAATCACAGTGTCAATACAATACAATAGTTAGTGCAAAAAAGTTGTAGTTGTTAGTTGCTGTAACGATGGCTGAGACCGCTCCGGGCTTCACTTACTTGCCATTGAGTAGCACCGCATTCAGTTGACTATTAAACCAACAAAAAGGTGACGATGAATCTTAAATGAGCTTGTTTTGCCATGTCATTGAAATGTCACGTCACGCCGATCTGAAACAGAGAGAAGCATTTCAGGAGCCAAATGCCTCTATTGTTTATACATAAACGACAAGTTATCGATTATTAAAATGAGAAGCGATGCATTTTTAGTCAAATAACCAACTCATGGTTCCAGCCATGGCTGAGATGCACTATTTATACCCACTTAATGAGTGCCTTTAGGACTGTGTAGGCATAAGGAATATAAGCAGAGCTCGACAAGCAGAGATGAGCTAGCAGTGGACCGGTGCTCAGTCTTTCTGATGAGGGATACAGGACCCCCGCAGTGCCTCTGCACTCCAGCAAGGGCAGGTTTAATGAATAGTGAGATACATGATAAATGTGGCCATATGGTGGAGCCGGCTGGCCAAGTCAGAGGTGCAAGCTAGTGCTGCCTCACACACCAACACACACACCAACACACACACACACACACACACACACACACACACACACACACTAGCACGTATCCATGCACGTTTAAGAGGAAGGAAATACACACATGTACATCAGTATAAGCACACATACACATGCAGGCGCCTGCACGCACACACACACACACACACACACACGCACAGATGCAGATGTACAACTCTTTACTCTTTTGCCAGAAAAGCGGAGACATCAAACTCTGTTAAATTTGAGACAACAGCAGGTAGGGGAATATGACCTCCAGGTCCAGCGGAGAGGCAAGATGGAGCGCTGCGCCTCTGCGGCCGACTGTGAAACTCGCTGTACTTTGTGCAGTCAGAAAGTTCCACCCGACTCACAGCGGAGCCAGTCTGCCACTCAACACAAGTGACTTTCTTTCTTTTTCCACAGAAGCGTGCCTCTGTGAATGAATGCAGTGACTCTTCTTCTAATTGAGCGGCGCCTCTCCACTGATTTGCCGCCCGGGCCATCTGTTGCCTCAGCTGAACTGGAGCAGCTGAGGCCACGAGGCTTCCAGTCCCGTCATCCGGAAGAGTCCGTCATCGACGCCCCTGTTTTTCCAGTCGCAGTTGGCGTCTCAATGGTCCTCTCTCTCTCTCTCTCTCTCTCTCTCTCTGTGCACAACTCTTTTTGAATAATTCTACACACATTCAGAACTGTGCACAACACGGACACACCATCTCCCTCCAGCAGTGTACACTCTGAAAACATGTCAGTACGCGCACGCACACACACAAGGTCAGACTGCGGATGGGGCTTGTGCACAAACAAATGCAATTGCAGTCTCTCTATCTCTCTCTCTCTCTCTCTCTCTCTCTCCTCCTTTCACAGCAGATGCTATCTCTCTCTCTAATTGGCTCAGTCGGAAAACAAAAGGAAAGGCCTTGGATGCCCTGCTGCTGCTCTGCTTATCCAGTCCAGAGAGGCCCGGGGCAGTCTGTGTTCCAACACCACACACACACATATACACACAGCGGCCCGGGACATGGTGGCCCTCTAAGTCTCCGGCCCTAATCACATGCAACAATCTCAACACTATGAAGAGGTGGTGGTGGTGGTCGTAGGGCAAAGTAAAAGTTGTTCTTGCTTGGCATTTCGGGGTTTGCAACAGTAATCCATTCCCTCGTGGTGGAGCATGTGCTGTGCGGTACATACAGTAATAAACAAACAGAGGGAGGCAGACGGCCATGTTGCCGTCTGCTGTCGGGGAGCACAGGAGGGTAATGCTAGAACTGTGCATGCAAAGTGTGCACACAGTGCATGACACACTGTGCAACGCACCCCTACGGGAGTGCAGATTAGTAAACCCGGGCTCATGATGGCCCCCTTCAATGGAGGGCATGGAGTTTCTCCAATTTTGGACTAGCTTAGCCAGCCAATCGAGAAAAGTATAACCAGCTCAAGGATGTTTGTAATAGTGAAACAAATTGTGCTGGTGATTTATTTATGAATGTGTGTTTATGGAAATATGAGATGGCAAATTCATAGTTGGCCAGAGATGCATATGACAACAGTGTCAGTGTAGTGTAAACCATAGTTAAACCATAGAGTTCATCTAAATAATGACATTGTCTCTATGGTGTGAACTTGTATCTACCACATACCACACAAGTGACATCATTTGTCACTTGGGTCATAACTCCCACCTACAGCGTCATGGAAACCTACCACTCAACTCTCCTCATTCAACAGTGAGTGTGTTTACAGGGCCACGATTCACCCCCTTTGGGTTTATCCATGGCCATTTTGTGAATGGAGAGTGGGCGGTATTAACAAAAACACTCTGTTTACTTTATTTATCTCTATGGTGCAACATGACAGGGAGAACTTGAGCTGCACTATGCGCTGCATTTCAAAAAGAAGAATGAATCCTTTGACTCCTTCTTAATGTCATTGCTGTGTAGCTTTGGGTCAACTCTGTGACAGGGTGTGTTACCATATATGTCATAGGAATCATGTCTATACCATTCTTGGGGAGAAAAAAAACATGAAAAAGAACAACCCAACTCATTTATAATAAGGAATTCCATTTAGGCCCCCCAAGGCAAGCAAGCGCGCTAAACTCCTTTAAAAGTATTTTTCTGAGGTCATCAATCACAGCTGTGGTTGATGCTCCACTGATGGCTTTCAGTGGCCAGCGTTCACACCATGGTCCTCCAGAGTTTTGAGATGGAGTGAAAGGGAGGCCGGTCCTGAGTCTTAGTTTGATTTGTTTGTTTTCGGTGAGGTTCGGTGACCCTGCAGACAGTTAGATGATATATGGTCCTTTCAGTTAAAACATTGATTGTTATCCAGGCAGCACAGCACTGCTGGTGGTTAGCGCTGATGTTGCCTCACAACAAAACTCTTGTTGAGGGTTTCAAACCCAGACGGGACCAAAAACAACAGGGTGCTGTTAGAAGAAAAGAAAAAAAAGCGAACCTACTCCGGATGATTAAAGGTTAAATAACTCCTGTAAAAACGATTCTAATCTGAACATCAGCTCCGAAGAGGTGTATTTCTCTACAGAGGTATATCCTGTTTGGACACTGATTTTGCACTATCAAGGAGTCGCGTGATGAGTCGCTCCACATTCAAGGAATGACTGTGCGTCCCCTCAAATGGATCGTTCATAGTGTAGTTTGTTTGTATCAGTGTGTTTATATCCTACAGACTCCAGGACAGGCCTTGTCCTCCAACTGAAGACCGAGCAGCAATGGACGCCAAAAAAAAGAGGGCGGGGCATAGCACTGGAACTTGTGTATGGAACTCTGTAACTATGCATTGCATATCTTTCAATATCATTTGGCTACAGGGTGAAAACATGCCGTTATGCTTGAGCGCTCAACATGCCCCGAGTATAAATTCATACTGTACATGTGGGTGTATTACATTTTCAATAATTCATGAACACAAAGATGACTGTAAACAACTTCTCTGGAAATCCAATTTGGGTTCAATCTATGTATGTCTGTCATTCATTATTATTCATTACGTTGGAAAATTCACCAGCACACAGTCCAATGAGTAGCACTGGAAAATAACTACTGCCCCTCTCTGGTAGAATTATGTATAATCATGCACCATATACAACATTTGCACTTATGATGATGAAACCGTTAAATGAAAAGTTAAATGTTTTCGCATCCTTGCTATAACCTTGATTTGTTTTTGTAATTCCATTAATTCTACTCATTCAATTCCCCTCCTTTGTCACTAACTAGCAGTTAAAAAACCGAGGCTCAACATGACACAATGGATAGCATGTTGTCCAGTCAAATTTATATTTTCAAATCAAACTCAATTATGTAATTATTATATGATATTACTATGGAATAAAAAGTGTTCATAAGTGTTCTTAGTGTTGAGATCAAAATAGAATATAACATTGGGCGTTACAATGTCTCCGACAATGTTACAACGGCACTGGAAAAACAACATAATTTAAAACATTTAAATTACCCAGCCCAGCCCTAAATCTAGACAGACAGGAGATGACGGCACAGACTTAAATATAACAAGCACATAGGCAGACACAAATCAGCAATAAAAGAGCCTCTCCACAAATGTATGCCAGGAAACTGCTTGTGCTTTGAGATCATGTGAAGGAGTACTTGAGTTATTTCAGTTTGGATAGGTTCAAACTTCCCAAACTGTCAGAAGTGATTGTAGAAACAGGCAACTGATTAATTGCCTCCAAAGAAACAGCCAGCCCTCCAGTTTTCTTGGTCCGGTCTTTTGTCATCAACATCCAATTACGTGGGCTGAAATTCATTAATAATTCATGCAGCACTTTTGCAGACAAAAAAACATGACAATCAGCAGTCAATGAATAACTTGTGTCATCATCAATACAGCGTATCACAAACTAGCAGCACTTCCGAAATCGCTCTGATTACAGGACACAAGCACACGTTGCAGACACGTGTGACTCGGATTCAGATTTGCGTTTGATGTGTGTGGAAAAAATTAATTATCTCTACAGAATTTGCGTCTTGAGACATTCTCAATTGATAATAAATATGATAATTCAAACTGACTTTTCACAATGTAAAGACCAGTCTGCAGCCAAATTGATACCCATGTAAAACTAATTAGATTTTTCAAGTGACCATTATTTCTCTAATATGTTGTCATAGCACTCATGGTTGCTAACCCATCCCCCCGGTGCTGCAAACAAGCACTTCATTTGTGCACTCAACTGGCACATGCATAATAATGACCTCATTTGCATATATTACGCATGTTCATTTAGCATGTTGATGCTTGGTAAACCTCTGGCTTGGATCATTCCGCCAACATTATAATTGGCAGTATTGATGCTCTGACATTTGTTAGTCTATCCGCAGGTCTCGCTTGTTCACTTAACAACCAAACAACTTGCCTCGCTTTCCACTTCTCGGCGGGGCTCGTTTGTCTCTCAATTTCACCACGTTTGAAATTCCATTAAAAACCCGGGGTGTCCATTGAGAGGATACGCTGGTCGTGTTGCTGCGGAAACAGTGACTTCAAGGGCCTCGGGGTCCAAGCCATGTCAAGCATGGGCGAGGTGGGCCGTGTTCAGCGTCACCACCAGGACAAGAGTAATGTGTGTCGCAGTTTAGCTCGGCTTGCCCTGGGAGCACCAGCATAAAACATTAAGGTTAAAACAAATCCAGAGGAGAAAAAAAAGCCACCATTACTTGGGGAACGGCATTAACAGTGGAAAGAAATTAAGCATATTCATTGGGTTTTGTTGTGTGGTGTGCGGCGTGCTGCGCAGTTACACGTTGATTTCTTTTGAGCCCGATGTGGTAAATACAGAGAACAGCAAAAGAGAAGGCAGGACAAGCTGTGAAAGCTTTTTTTTTTTGCAATCAAGAGTTTCGGAGAAGATTACGGAGAACAGAGGCGAAACTAACAAGAAACACGCAGGAGGCCGCGTCGCCACGCCAACAGCTCCTGGTAATCAAACAGAAAGCCGGAGAGGTGTTTTTCGGTCCTATTGCCGTGCGATATTGCAGTCCAAACAGGGACAGTACAGACAGTGGTTCTCTGACCCTTAGCACTCCAACAGCGTCCATTGTGTGAGGGTGAAACAGAACAGAACAAACTGTATTAGGAAAAGGAATTATACCAAAGTACGATCTTGACATCTGTTGAGATCCCCTTGGTTGTAAAACATGATGACAAAAGACCCTCTATAGGATTCCCTTTAAGGTTCTGGCACCCTCTTGATCAAAGTGTTTTTAATCACTTAAATGCTTAAATCCTACCATACCAAATCTGTAGTCTGACTGCAACGTTTGGTGGACAAAAGAGCACGATCAAAAAGGGAGACTTAGTGAGAGTGGGCCATATTTAAAGTTCAAGCACATGTTCCAGCATTGCTCATTGTCAATAGAAAATAGAATTCTGCACAATGTATTTATTTTTTGTATTCACAAAACAAGAGGTGTGGTGCGTTATGCACAGCGTGAACAATATTGGCCTTGTTTAAACGCGTTACTGTTATTAACAGCACTCTCGCATTACAGAACTATAAAAAGATTACATATACAGCCTGAACTCGATTAAGACATTTTCACATATTTAAATACCAACGCAAATATACATACCTTCAAACATCAACACTGGCAAAAATAAATGACAAATGAACACAATCATGCAAAAGGCACAAATATAGCTTATACCACAAAGCTTGCAACTGACATTGTGTTGTACAGCAGCCCTTTGGTTTGCCTGTTCCCAGTCATGACCTATCGATCTCCTCATTCGATCATTAGTCGTACTGTATGTTGCTCGGGCCAGGCTGTGAACCAGGGCTCCTGAGCTCCTCCCTGCAGACTGCACTTTCGAACCTGAAGCCCTCAATGATCAAGGCATCGCCGTCCTCCTCTACCCTGCTCTGACACAACCGGGACCTCTTGTCCTGTTTCCAGAACACATTGGACGTTGGACCACGTTGTGGGCTCACACTCACCACGCCTCACCACACTTCATTAGTGTTATTTATTAACCAACCCGTCGGCCAATTGTTGAACTCAGTAAATAAAAATAAAAAAATGTGCAATTGAGAGTAAGGGAAAGAAATGGACAACATGCTTGCAGAAAAGAATAGAATAGGAGTGTACAGATGTAACTGATCGCAGTTCTGAATGGCAATTGCAATCAAATTGTAATCTTTTTTCTCTTTTTCTCAAACCTGTTCTGGGAGCTGAACCTAAATTGGCTGGGCTGGAATGTAAGCCCCTCAAGTAGATGCATTGTCCCTGATAATTAAAAACGTACTGCTAATAGATTTTATATAGACAGGAGGACAAAATGTCTGTCTGTGCAAATGTTGTCAGTGTTCCTCTAGCATTGTTCGGAAATATCAAGAGAATTCAAATCTTATTGGCAGAACTGAATTTAGAGCTCCATCTAGTGTACGTTTGAAGTTCAACACATATAGCCATTTCTGTACCCAATGTCAATGATGTATATATTATTTATTACATTCGAGAAGATCTGTAAGATACTGAAAAGGGTGACACCATTATACTGCTATAACCAGCATAATATATTATGTGAATTCATGTGCATATAAACTGCCAACGGAAAGGTCTCCATAAAAATCACCTCAACCTGACTTTGATCCCCAGCTAGTTCAGACACTGATTTACACACTGTGCACACACACACACACACTGTGCACGCACACACACGCACGCACGCACGCACGCACGCACACACACACACACACATACGCACACACACACACGCGTGCAGTTTAGTGGTCTTCATACTTTTAACAGGCTGTTATATATTTGGATTTGAGCCATCCAATGTAATGGACATGGTGCACATTGCAGCTAGGTGAACTCATTTTAACATGGAGGAGGGAAACGCAGATCTATCTGTCCGGTCATTAATCCTTACCTTGCCATATGGTCTCCGACTGGAGCGGCCACCCGAGTTGAACTGTTTCATCAGGTCCTCTATGTCCCACATCAGCTTCTGGGCTTTAGTCAAAACTGCAGCAAAACAAACAAAAACATTTCCCAAGTATTATGCTTTTTGCCTTTATGCCTTTTTTTTCCCAAGTATTACGATTTTCAGGGGATTATGAACATCCTAGCCTAGATGGTGAGACGCCATTGTGACCACAAAGATGTCCAAGCAACACATGAACTGATGTATGCTGAATGGCTGGTTGTAGTTGATGGATACTGCTGGTGGCATGTCAGCTTGCTGTAGACAGGAGACCGTATACACAAAGCAGCTCTCTATGTAATACAACCTACAATCACTCAATATTAGGGTGTAACCAAGATCATGATTTTAGTATTTTATTTATTTATTTATTTTAAATGCCATAACTTTAGAGTAGGTAATTAGGTAATTTATGCAGAACTTACACTCATTTGGTTGGAAATGACAAAAGAGGAGTCTTTCCTCACATGACATGTTTGTGATTTGGTGAGCCTCCTGAATAGCAAAATCCCATGACTTCCTGGCTGTACACGTAAGTGCTCTCAACTGCTAAAAAATAGACCGGGGACAAAATACTTAAAACAGTAACCAGTCAAGAACAGCCGGCGGTGGTTGAAAATGAAGCCACTGGCAAATGCAATCTCAAAACTACCTTTGCAGCAATGGGTCGGTAGCTGCCCAAACACTGGGCCTTGGCCCAGCATCTAACGTGGGGGATGCCCAGGAACTCAACATGGTAGCTGCTCACACCTCCAGCCCTATCCAGAATGAAGGGCATCCCTGTGTCTGGGTCGGGGCTCAAGATAGCTGGCCACCTACATGCAGATGACATTCTTGGTAAAAATGGTCCCCTCTCACATTAGAAATATTCGACATTGAATAATACCAGTTTTGAATGAACAAATAACAATTATTAAGTTATTACTAACTAAGAATTCAACCAAGTCACGCATGGAAATTAAATTTAAAGTTGTTGTTTTTTTTTTGCTTTTGAAGCACCAGTTTTGTGCCAAAGTGCAGATGTACACATTATACCATACATACATCACTACAGGAATTGGAATGCATTGACAAATGGATAAAATCAGTGAAGGCATTGAAAAAACCTATCATTATCCAGAGCCAATTCAAAAACAGGAAGCAGGCACATAAACAAACGTTTCCTGGTGCACCTGACAATGGGGATAGTAGGAGAGTTTTAACCTTGTGTAGCCTTTGGAGCTACACAGTCGTTTGCAGGCCATCCCTTTATGTTTGTGTTGGTTTGACCTCTGTATAAATACTCTTGTGTTTCAGTTTCACCTTGAAACAACAAGCCTTGAAACTTCCATGGCTTGTTGGTGTGCGAATAGCATATCGAATAGCATAAGTTGAATGGGTCCAAGAACATTTTTGTGATTCCCTTGTTTGCAAGTTTAAAAATAATTATTTAAAAAAAACACCTTCTCTAAGACTTCATGCTAAAAAGACAAGTTTGATCATTTGTATTAATTGTTGGGAATAGAGGATTCAAGACCAGATGCTGAACAGGGTCTAACAGTACCTGTGAGTAAGCGGTAGACACAACACTGAACTGTGTCTTAAACTCCTAACAGGAGACAATGAGGGGTTAAAAGAAGTGGTAGGGAGATTTCATGTTCTTGCTATTAAATACAAGCATAAGAGTTGGAGCTATGTTTAGACGTCGCCCCATTTCAATTTGAGAGATCTTTCTCGTTTTTCATGCCTTCTTGGGATTTTTTGATTCATGATTCATGAAACCCAAAACCCATGAACTGTGAATACAATGCTCTCTATACAGACCTACCAGGGCCACCCCCTTAGCTTTGCAGAGACAAGACTTCCAATAGGGAGCTGTGAGAAGACAAAATTCAAGCCGTGCTTTTTGAGCAAGGAGGCAGTTGGAATGGGCTGCTGGGGCACCGTGCACAAGCTGTATGCTGGATCTGGGTTCATGCTGCAGAACCAGGACTGCTCCATCCTCACACCCTCATTGTTCACCTTATGGGATTGAATGGAAATGGAGGAGATGAGACGTGGAGCGTGACTATGGACACAAGTTTGACATCAAGTTATTGTTGTGTCAACATTGTACGACATTGTGTTTTTGATTTTCTATGTGAAATTATGAAGCATAAAACATAAAATAATGCTCCCAGAATAAATACACACACACACACACACACACATATATATATATACACACACATATATATATATATATATGTGTGTGTGTATATATATATATATATATATATATATATATATAGGATATATATTTTTTGTATGTGGTAAGTAGGCATAGGCTAAATGTAAGCTTAAGGGCGTTATGTTTATGTTTAAGAAACGTAGGCTAGAACAACATAATAACCCAGGCATATAGGGCCTGGAGTCATTCCGTGAGACGTCTTACTGTCAGAGGTACGAAACGAAAACAAAGTGTGCTGCTGTCGACGACGCAGAGACGTCTTGCCCTACTACTACTGCCACCAACCATGTGCACCCCTAACCCTGTCCCAGTCAACTCATTGGCGTTACTAATACATCGTTAGATAAACATGAATAGCCCAATGCTTGGTAATTCATTCACACAGTCCGATGTCGTAGCTGAAACACGTGTTAACATGCCAATTAGTTGAGGTCATTTGTAAATGATGCTGTCGCCCTACTATGGACTTTGGCGACTTATAGTTTGGCCAATATAGCCTACTTGTCTCTCTCTTTTTTCGGAAACAACCTATTATTGTCAACAGGAGCATTGTTTGTGTGTGTGCACTGTAATCAAATCTGTTTGTTTTTGCAGTAGGCTTATTGTTTTGTACCAAAAAAAAAAAAACGACACTGTGCAGTTATAGGCTTTCTGTGACTATTATCCCAGAATAGCCCCATAAGACGTCTTCTAAAACTATGTTATGTAGACGTAGGCCTACTATATTACAGTAAAACCCAGTTTAATGTGTATTTAAAGTCGGGCAATATTTTTTCTAACAAATGTACTTGTAAGTCGCTTTGGATAAAAGCGTCTGCTAAATGCCCTAAATGTAAATGTAAATTTCGATTTAGATTTTAAAAAATTGCCAAGTCTAATGAACATAAATCACGCAAACCTAACACGCTGTGATACGGTCGCACTTTGCATTTCATTGACTTATCAGCCCGGACCGTCTTCTCTGAGGCAGCCTCTCTTCCAGCCTCTTGAGGTCACTGTAGATTCCATGTTGTAGATGCTGCCGCTCTCGCGCTTCTTCCTCTCCATGGTGGTCTCTTATACAGCCTATAATATGTGTTATATATATATACCGGTACATAATAATATATTTTATATATTAGCCTATATATACTCGGGGATAATGTCAGGTTTAGTAATTGAAACAATTCCTTGTTAATGTACAGATTGAGTTTTGTTATTTGTTTTATTACACCTTTGTTTTGTTAATCCTGGAAGACCTGTACACTAGGACAAATGTGTGAAATGTGTAATTTCTAAATACTTGTAATTGAATAATGTAAGTGAGCCTATACATTACATTACATTATTTACATTACATGATTTATACCTATAGTGTTTCCTTAATTATAGGCTTAGTATTTATCGATAAAGAGAATCATTCTAGGTCCACAGAAAATAAATGTTTTGTTTAATTATTTTCATGATACTGGTTTTTACTTGCATTTATTTGCATTTTATTTCCAGTAAAATCTTACATTGGCCTATATCTTTTCATGTGTTATATCTAATCAGTCTGTTTGCAAAGTCTGATTAATTATCACAATTATTTATGTTACAAACGTTTTTATACATGTCACTTTTTTTCTTTTCATTTCAATTTGAATTGTATAGACAATAGAGGAGTGCAGTTGTACAAGAGAATACATGATAATGATAATGATTTTTCTGACAACATTCAGAAACATTGCCTTGTGGAGTCATAGTTGGTTCTGATGGGAAAACCATTATGCTCTTTCATGTGTCTATTCATCCATAAATCCAACCATCCATCCAGCAATTCATTAATAATAAACTTAGCATGAGCATAGCATGTTCTGTTCTATCATCCATCCACCCATCCATCCATTAAGAGGCCTAAGTTGAGCATCCCCCCCTGAGAGTTTCCCTGGGCTCCCCTCATCACTTGCAAAAAGCAGAGGAAAGACCCATGATGATGTGGGCTGGCCAGCTTGCTAAGTGAGGTGTAGGGAGGGAGGGCAGGCAGATGTTTGACTCTCTGCCCGGAGGGTGATGAGACCCACATCCAATGCAGGAATACACAGACAGACAAGGATGCACATAGAGAACGGGAGAGAGCGAGAGAGAGAGAGGGGGAGAGAGAGAAAGAGAGAGAGAGAGAGAGAACACTATAAATACCGCCCAACTTAATAGTGATTATTGGCATTGGTTTTTATTGGCTTTGTGTACATCTTGTGAAAGCCTTAGCAACCACCATATTCTTGGCAATATTGATAATTGTGTCAATGTGAAACACCTAACGTAGCAGCACAGTAAATACAAATGGTACTTGTAGTATAGTTATGTACCCATTATGTACAGTGCACGCAAAAGTCTGCATGCAAAGTAAAACTTTGGTTTGTGTTATCGACCAGTTGTATTATGCATGCAATGGGTTTGTATAGACAGAGAGGAAATATCTGTGCACATGTATCTATCGTTATTCATTGGTTATGGGTGGGTTAGCTTGATTTTACGGTTACTTCAACTCAAACTCAAAACTCTGAATATTGCAATGCTTGCAGTTGAGGACATATAGCCTCAGAGCAGATCGTAAAAAGTGGCCCTCGAAGAACTTCCATAGACGATGGGAGCTATGATTTCAGCAGACCGTTAAAGGATGTCCGTCCATATACTTTAACGATCTGATAATCTGGCCCAGTGTGGCTGCTGTTGTAGGCGGTCTGGAATGAAGCCATTTTGTAAAATATTCATGAACTATCAATGGCAGCCCATCTGATTGGCTTGGGAACATCTGCTGTGTCTCTGTGCCTCTAGAGGTGCAGCATCTGTCCATTTGGGTAAATCGTGTGTGTTTGCTGCTCGCATGTGTGCATGCTTGTGTGTGAGTGTGAATGCATGTGCTTGTTGCCTATGTATATGTGCTTATGCGTCTCTCTGAGACGTGCACGTGGTCTTCGCACAAAATGCATGTGTGAGAGAAAAGACTTTCTTTTGTGGGCATGTGTGTCTGTGTGTGTGTGTGTGTGTGTGTGTGTGTGTGTGTGTGTGTGTGTGTGTGCGTGTGGTGCATGTGCGTGCACGTGTGTGTCTGTGTGCATGCGCGCGTGTGTGTGTGTGTAAGACAGTGTCTCACGGGGGCTAGACATCAGGAGAAACAACTGTGTATTTAACTTGTTTATCTCCAGATGGTGGAGGATCATCTCAGAAATTATTAAAATATAAGCCAGGGTTTCACCAGGATCTCAGGCTTGTCACTCAAACATCTCCCTCACTCAGAACCCTTCACTGCTCTCTAGTGTGAAACGTCAGTGTCTCATGTATCACAGGAAGCGTCTACCAATCAAAACGTATAGGATTGGTCACAGCTGAGCGTCAAAGCTTTTTTTCGGTAATATTCTCCACTCGTGTCGTGCGTGCGAAACTCGGAGAAGGCTGTGAAGCTTTGGCTGCGGTTTTTATCGTGGACATCTGGAAGCTAAATTGGTTAATGGCGCCTCCAAGCCAGGAGCTAGCCGGCCAACCCTATCCCAAGCTGGGGGTGTGGGGGGTGTGGGGGTGTAGT
>OMNR01095906.1:0-15003 GCA_900303205.1 Mora moro
ATGTTTGCATTTTTTTAAAATGGAAGAAAAAGGCAGAGACAGCCATTTCATCCCCCTCTTTGGTGTCTTCATTTCTCAGAGAAACAGACAATTTCTTCTTTGCATTGCACAGCCAATGCCATACAACAACAATTTCTATAGCTCCGGTCTGTGAGAAATAAAGCTGATTCAATAATGTATGACTAGTTATCCTCTATATAATTTTTCATCTTAACTTTGTAAAAGCTTTCATGGTATGACTATCTATCCCCCGTTCTCTAACAGCGTGTTCCTAGTCAAACCCCTGCAGGGGTCGATCCTAGACACAGACAAACATCTCAAATAAACCCTTTTGTACTGGCCGTTGAGAAAAGGCTTTTATCCAAAGCAATTGACTTCAGTTACAGGTCATTACAGAGCAGGCAGGGGGTTCGGCATCTTGCTCAAGGATGCCTACAGGTAGGCTGAGGGGATGCTAGGGGATCGAACCCAGTACCTTTTGGCTGGGAGTCCTCCAGCACCATAGACGCTACACTACCCTGCCCAACCGAACACTTTATGTCTTTGGAGGTAACAGACGCAAACCAGAGGAAACCAACTGGCTTGCATCTATTGTTGCTGTTGTCGTTTAGATGCAGAGTGACAAGGATTTTGTCTTCCATAATGTGCCTAATGGAATAATATGATGAAACAATGACTGTGGCAATGATAGGCACTATTATTCAGAGTACTTTCTGGCTCAGAATGGATGGCACTTCAAAGAGCCGAATCAAAAACACATCAAGTCAATGACGTGAGGCTCATTCATTTTCATTATTTACTCCGTAGCTAAAATTGCTGTCTCAATGGAACAATTCTTTTTGCTGTGGAATGTTTGGATGGAAAAAGTACAGACTAGGTAAATGAAAAAAAAACGATTTTTCTTTCTTTCTACTTTTCTGTTAATCACTCCCCTTTCTTACCATTTCTATCCTATAAAGTGGTATGGGAATAAAAACAAGACGCCTGCTGTCTGTCTGCGGGTATCGACGCTAACAGCTGAGAGAGAGAGAGAGAGAGAGAGAGAGAGAGAGAGAGAGAGAGAGAGAGAGAGAGAGAGAGAGATAAGGAGATCGAAAGAGATGAAGAGAAAGACACAGAGGGAGATAGAAAGAGATGCAGAGACGGAGATGGAAAAGAGAGACATAGAAAGAGATACGGACAGAGACGCAGAAAGCGATAGAGAACAGAAAGATTGCACAAGGGAGACGGGAGATGTCACCAATTAAGCAGCTCCTGGGCCCCTGAGCGTGCCAACCAGCGTGTCGGGTTACCACGCGCGGCGCTCCGAGTGTCTTACCGCATATCGGCCCCAGCGGAAGCACAGAAAGGACCTCCGTCGGCTGCGTCTGTTGGCCCTCACCTCCCACGTCAGCACTGTCAGACACGTGGGCGCTCGGGGGTCAAACGTAGCTCTCAAAACATAAGTCATTCCAAAAGGTTCACATATGACATTAAATCATGACATCCTTTATGTTATAATTAGTGTGTGTGTGTAATGCCGCGATCACACCGAACCTGCCTTTGTCTCACAACAACGGAAATTCCTTCGTCTCCAATGGAGCGCTCCAATACAACGCCCGGGGGATTTGCATGCTCCCCGTTTCCCTAATTTAGCACTTGCAACAAAAGTGACTCTAACAGCATCTGCTGAGGGAACTCTATCCCATAATTAAATCATTCCAAAGTCAAAAGATCGGCTGTACGGGGCAGGAAAATGACGGGGGCTTCTTTGAGTTAAACAAAGCTGAACAAACAACCAGGACGTTTCGCCCTGGCTTGAGCAGCAGTGTCCGAGTGAGGTTCTGGAGTGACGGGTTGCACACATCGGATCAGAGCAGATGAGAAGCTACATACCGAGGTCTGCATTTGTATTGTCTCCACTCGCCATGGCATCCAGTAGAACTCAGATCGCTAACCTAAAGGCAAAAACATAAATGTGTGTTTGTGTGTGTGTGTGTATGTTGTCCCATAGTATGGTACTCATTCTGCTTGGGTTTCCATGTGAACTACGGTTAACTGGGTTACACAGTTCACGGCAATCATTAACAACTAACTTCCCACCCAAGTAAGTGACTGAAGAAGATTTTGAATGAACGATGGACATGGACGACGGAAGGCATGTTTAGATATTCAGAGATATATGAACAAAATCAATCCCAGTTCCCAGTTATAGAGCAGCTAAAAAGACTGCTCGTGCTATTCTGATTTAGTGTTAACATTGAAACGTTCCACTCACCTGCAGGGAGCTCCTGCGCGTGGCCTGGCCTACTGCACCTGTGCACCCGTGGCCACCTGGTAACACCTGAGATACGAGCTGCATAACAACACTGACCACAGGCACATCCCTCGCTCACACACACACACACACACACCTGGCTGATGGTTTTCCCTGCGTTTCATTTGGCTTCTCCGTGAGGCCACACCCCAAACACACCTTACCTTACCCTAGAGAAGAGTGAGGCTGCCCCTGGAGGATACTTAGCACTGGAACAAACACACATGACACGAAAAACACTGTTTCTGTTCTCCGGGACCTTCAGGAGCGAGGTGTGCTATGGAGGACACATGGGATAACAGTATTAATATACTTTATATAATATAGAGAGTGCAAAAACCGTACATTCTGTTGTCAATACAGTGTTGTTATGTTTGATACACCTCTGTATATTCCTTATGCCTCTATCGCCATCTGCTGGATGTAATCGTCCATTGCAGGATCACACCAGAATGGACCAAACATTTTTTTTTTCATGAAGAAAATTCGTGAAAACACTGAACGGTGGTTGCCTTGTCTGTTACTGCCCGATGTGAGTGAGCCTGTCCATCCCCACAGGCCCCACAAGGCCTCATAACAACACCTGAAGGTGTGCGTGCATGTGAGAGCGATTGTGTGCATGCATGTGGGTCTCCATATCTTTGACAATCTTTTGCTATCTATTTTTACAGCGAGGTTTGGTGCCAGGAGTGGTGGTTAGGCAAAAGTGTACTCATGTTTTTGTGGTCGTCGCTACCAATTTTAAGAACCAACAGGCCAGGGTTTTCTTCAGTCTAACCATCAGTTTAACAGTTTCAGTTGCCAAACCCTCATCACTGTTTATACTTAGTTTATACAGTTTTACATTTTTATTTTTGACCGCTTTTCATAGGACTGTCTGGAGGATGTATCTGTTCTTCCACTTTTATAGAATATTATTATTATTATTATGGGAATTATTATCTTCACTAAAATGAATCGCAGAGTTGAACAGTGCGGCAAAGGTCAGAGTTGCAGAGTGCATCCAAGCAGTCAAACCTAAGTTCTTTATTCACTGTATTTCTGTACCAGGAAATTAAGTTAGAAAAAGCCACACCTTCAAAATGTGAGACAGACACAATTTTAATTTGTCTTGAGATTGAGGAAGTCATTTAAGTGATAACACATCACAACTGACGCAAGTCCAGTGGTTTTATACAGCCCATTAACAGGCTTCTACTATTACAGAAGACAGTAGCGTCAATTAACCGTTGTCAGCCTGGACGCAGTGGCACATAACATAACAAAACATGGGGCACACAACACCAAAAATAAAATAGAAAAATATGGCTCACAAAAATAATAAGTAGAAAATTGGACTTGCGCTCATTATTTTTGTATATTGTTATATACATTATATTTTCTTCTTTTATTTATTTGTATTACGTTAAAAACAGCAACTTTTCAATGCTTTTTTTGCTTGTCGTTTTATATATACACGTCTCTACGTCTTCTATATAAGGTGTCATTTTTGTGATTCACACTGCGACTCAATAAAAGCATAAAAATAAATGTGTGCTTGTGAGAGACACTCTCGACGTGACTTGACTTGCTTACTTCACGACCAACACCTCCCCCACCTCCCCCTCTTGAACGAGAACGGCAGGCGTTCTTTTCGGGGCTGCTGTGTGACATTTAGTCCTCTTGGGTTCTTCTTTTTCTTGGCACCGCTACAAGCTCGAGCTTCTCTACCGCTCCTCCGAGTGTGTTCGCCGCGTGCGCGATAACCCAGTGTCGCGGTGCCGCTTTCTCACGTCTCGTTATCTCACAAGATCTCTGGGTTACTGGGTTACCCGGGCACTCGTGGCCGCCGTCTCACTCGCGCACGGGTGTGAGGTGTCGCCCCGTGTGCGTACGTGCGTGAGTGTGGGGAACCGGCGGAGGCCGTTTTTAAACACCAGAGTAAACCCACCTGACCGCCAAAAGGGCCGATTGGATGTGACACGTGAAAATGTTCTCACTGATGCTCGACTTCCTGTGCAGCGTACCGTAGGCCTTTAGAGCGACAGGGTTCGATGTGGGACTAGAGGAGATTTGATATTCAATCATATCAGTGAGTTCGATAAAACACGGACAGTGTATTTCAGTCCGTTGTGAGCCGAGGGCGGGTGACTCTTCTAGTACTTCTAGATCTAAACGTTGTTTAAAGCGGCTTGTGGGATCGGCTGTGTGTGTGTGGATTGGCAGGGTTGCAGCGCAGCACAGAGGCATGCAAGTGTCAAAAAAACCAGAAACAAAAGTATTATTAGTAGTATTATCAGTATAGTGGGTGAAAGATAAAGAATTTGCAGATGCACTGTGGGATTTGTGCTACATCTAGCTGCCGACTTGGTTGGGGTAGGCTATGTGTGCGTGTTTTGTTTTTTGTTTGGTGTACTTTTGCTGGCGGAGTTTATGCCACCAACTCAAAGCTGTGCAATCGACTACCAAAACACATGGATTCACCACAAGGCCATTGAAAGGAAATAAAACACACACACACAGGGGTAACCTTATTGTGGTCTGCAGGGAGGATGTGATGTTCAACACGATGAGAAAATGGTGGCTGTAACATTTCTCACAGGATTCACATTTGGCAAAAAAGGGTTGCGCTTCTGCATGCAGAATTTTAAACCAAACACGCCTCAGTCAGACAATATGGTATGTTATGATAATAATACATATTATGAATCCATTTGTAATATGTAGGCTATTCGTTGGGTAACATTTATCTGGATAGTGAACAGTTGAGTATCTATTTAGTATTAGCTGAGTATCAGTTGAGTATCAACTTCGTCTCAGTTTAGTGTCAGTTGACACTCGCTTGACATGTCAGTCACTCCACATATATTCAATTTAGTGTAACCTGACTATGAACTGAATTTCGCTATATAATCAACAACATGTCAAGTGAATAGCAACTATCCATCTTCAGACATGTTTCAGTTGAATGTCATGTTACATGTCTCATTTGTGTCAGGTGAGATTCAACATTGTGTCTGGTGAGATTTGGTAAGTGCTATCAACTTCATACATATGTTCAGTAGTTTCACCTGACTTTGAGTTCCACATCGATAGAATATCCACAATATTTCAAATTAATGTCTATTGAGTGTTGTTAAGTATTCAAATAAGTATCACATGATTATCACCAACATAAAACCCATGTCATACGGGTCATACGAGTTAACAGTGCCTGTCTAGTCAGTTGCATATCACCATAGACTGTACAAAATATGGATGTAGTCTCCGTGACGTCACCCATTGGTTTCTGAAGAGCCGTTTTGAAGCTCAGTGGGTGGCACCCCGGGCCATCGCGATCTTGGCAGTGCCTGACTTCGACGCAAACTTTGGGCATTTTAACATGGGGGTCTATGGGGATTTACTCCCTTTTGGAGCCAGCCTCAAGTGGCCATTCAATATACTGCAGTTTTGGGCACTTCCGTGTAGGCTTCATTTTTCAGACCCGGAGTTTACCCTTGATATCAACAAACTACAATTTGGACTATCCAAGTAAACTGAAAAAGTATTGGTAGTAGAGTGTTCACTAAATGTCTATTGATCATCTACAGATAATCAAAAGTAATGTAAGTGTCTACTGCACATACAGCAGTCTGTGATAACTAATTCAATTTTAACTTTTATTACTTTAACAAAAAGGGCAGCAGAGGTGCTGAGCCATTCGCTTTGAAACTGTACAATCTGCATGGACGGCAGACCCATGGGGCAATCAGGTACACACTACAGGACAATTAGCCCGATATTGTGCCCGAAATCCCCCTTCCGACATTGGTCAGCAAAGCCCCGAATTTTTGATGGTTCTAACGATTTTGCCAGATTATCCTGTGGTGGGCTATATTAAGATAGCGGTTCCAAAACCCGACCGGGGCCGCACCGATTCGATATCGCAAATTATTAAACACGTTCTTATTTGTCCCATATGTCTTGCCCTCCACGGTAAAGTTTCAATGTGGTGCCATAGCTTGTATAAAATACGGAGTCATAGTCTCCGTGACGTCACCCATTGGTTTCTGAAGAGCCGTTGTGAAGCTCAGTGGGCGGCTCCCGGCCGTCGCCATCTTAGCAGTGCCCAACTTCCGGCTAATCCGAATTAGCGAATTGGTGAATTAGCTTGGCTGAGGTGACGCCTGCAGACAGCTAGTGGCTATCCTCCTGTGACAGCACCCACCTGTCACTCAAAGCGGCCACGCCCTTAATTATGCATAACTGTAAGCCTTAATCAAATTAAAACGGGTGAGTTCACCCTGGGTACAGTGGGGGGAAATTAGCTATTGAGACCAAAACCGTTTTTTGTACCAGGCTGTAAACATGTTTATTTCTGCTGTAAAGTTGGGCATTTTAACATGGGGGTTAATGGGGATTGACTCCCTTTTGCACTTCCGTGTAGGCTTCATTTTTCAGACCCGGAGTTTGCCCCTTGTGTGGAGCAAACGTAAAATAAATCAGTTGTTTTATTTTGCCTTCATTCTGTGTCAAAATGATTTCGTCCAGCTCATAACAGTGTATTGGGTACTTCTATTCACAGCCTGCTATTGTATACCATTACTTTAAAACGTTATTTCTGTATATCTTTACTTTAACCATGTATTAAAATCCCGCGTCTTCGACTGCGGAATATGGCCGCAAACGCTATAAATAAGCCCAAGCATTTTGGTCTATTAAGCTATTGGTCTGGTTTGGTTGAAAACATGTTGGCTGAAGGCTGTAGGGAGAGTTAGTAAGTTAGTTGTTGTTACATTTGGATGGCGTCGCCATAAAGGGGGTTTGACGAGCTCCCGCTAGCAACTTACGTGCGTAATTGCGTGTCGGGGACGGCCGATGATTTAGCGAACAGCTTTTTTTTTGTTGACAGCGTCGAGAAAAAACATTCAAGATAAAGAACAATGTCGCTACCGGCGCTACCGTTCTGCCTACCGGTGGAAGGGGTTAATTCGACACGGCCATGGGGCGATATAGGCAAAATACAAGGCTGAAATAAAGCTAACGTTGTTGCGCTATCGTTACCGGATATAGCTACGATAACCGTCGCGAGCTCCGGTTTTTTTTTAAAATATTTCATTTTCAGCACAAAATGCGCTCGAGGCGGCGCTCTGCTTGATAAAAGGCGGACCGTGTGACCACGCCCATCACACACGTGACATGTCAAGTGAGTGACAGCTGACACTGAACAGACACAATGTGGACGCTCAACTGAACAACTACTGATACTATTGATACTCGATTGATACTCAACTGTGGACTATCCAGGTGAAGTGTTACCATTTTGTTGTTGTATTTGTATTTACTCTGGCCATCATTATTAAGAGATTTAAATGTATGTATGCCTATATGTTATTCATAAATCATGTCCAGACAAGAAATTGTTCGTGTTGGAAATAAGCAAGAAAGTAGGACAGCTAATCCGAGTCATTTCTGAATTACCTGTTGGTTAGGTCGAAACCACATCGTTGATTTTCATTTCCGCAACTGTCCCATGTGTTGTTTCAGCAGAATACCGAGCAGAGAACAGTCAACCCCATTGGTTGAATGCAAATTATTACAAAATAAAATCCTCGGGCAAGTGCTCCACACGCACGCGTCATATTAGTCTTGCCTATGAACTGACTAATCGTTCAGACAGACGCAAGGCTCTCTATTCAAAACAGGTATGTGCATGTAATAATTGTAAAAAATATATTTAAAATATTTTATATAATATATAATAATTTTAATCTATAACAAATATATTGTATAATATAGCCTATAGGCCTAAATATATAAATAACAATTCCAATATATAAAAAAGTTTTTTAAAAATACTTAGTTTTGAATGTCATGAAATGATGTACTGAGTATTCAATCAATTCATAGATTCGAATATACTTCTTTTTTGATAAATTGTTTTCTGTAATATTAGTTGAGAAAAGTTAGATTACAAAGTAAAGTTTGATGATGCCTTTAACAGATCTAGGCCTAATTGTAGGCCTAATTATTTAGGCTGCTGAACACTATCCAAAATGTGAATGAATAAACTCTCTTTTAGGTCTTTATTTGATTTCAATGGGATTGTTTAATTTAAGATTATTTTCCAATGTTTCAAGTTGTACACAGAGATGCTATTAATTATATTATATTATATTAGTATCTGATACTGTATTATCAGAGTGGAATTTAGATTAACATTTTTATTAAAGCTTTTTATTAAAGGTCTTTCTTTTTCATTAGACAGACTTATTATTATTAGACAGAACATATTGTAATAAAATAATAAAAATATTGAGTTGTCTGCCTTGATTTTAAGTGTATGGAGTGACTAAACAGAAGATTAGATTTAATGGAGACTACAGATGATGGTTTTGAGTGTTGTAGTTGGCGGTTTTCAATTCATATTTTACATTGTTGAAATTGGAGAAAAAGAAAAACATTGTATTGAGTTCAATTCCTAATTCAATACATTTCACCTCTAATTTTGACCTTTTACCTTCCTACATTTCCTAAACTTTGTGCTTGAGTTTGTTTTGTTGTTTTGTCTTTTTTTATCAACACCAACTAAAACATGACATTATTGAAATGCAGAAATCCTACCACATCGTTTTTCAGTTGGTGTCCATTGCCTTCACTCCAGACTACAGGCTACAGACAGCATGTCCATCGTGGGCCCCAGCAACAGGTCCTGCCAGCCCTCCTCTGCCTCCTCGGTGGAGAGCAGTGGTGGAGAGGAGGACGGCATGGTGGCTGAAGTGGGGCTCCTCTACCCCATGGCCAGACCCGCTATCCTGGCCCAGCATCTGCTCCGCGTGCCGCTGCACCCCTTCCACCTGCACACCGCCACGCAGCAACGACGCAATCGGCAGATGACCCCGGCGGAGAAGAAAGACGACAGCTACTGGGATAAACGTCAGAAGAACAACAAGGCCGCCAAGAGGTCGAGGGACAAGAGAAGACTCAATGACCTGATGATGGAAGGAGAGTTGCTGGCTCTGAACGATGAGAACGCGCAGCTGAGGGCAGAGATGCTCGCCTTGCATTATCACCTCGGCTTAGGCAGAGGACCCAACAAAGCTGGCTCTGCCTCCATCCCCTCGGGGCTGTCCCTGCAACACAGGCCGCAGCCTCCCTATCTCTACCCAGCGTCTGCCCTCTTCCAGACGGGAGGGATGTCGGGACACGGCGGCTTCATGCTGGGGATGAAGCAACACGAGACGGCAAACTACCATCTAGGATCAGGCTGGCCCAATCTCGCTCCAGACAGAAGTCTCGTCTGGGACTCGGAGGATCCATGGAGATCCCAGAGAGGCTACAAGCAGGAGTTCCTCCAGTTTCTCCCCTTGGCCTGCACTCCCTCCCCCGGGAAAGGGGAGCCGGGGAGCACAGCAGGACCACCGGGGGCAGAGAGGTCTGATGCTCCTCAGCTACAGGTCTCCTCCAGTGCGGACCAGCCAGGCACTTCCATGCACCCTGCCTTCTCCTCCACCTCCACCACCATAAAACACCCAGAGAGCTGGCTGATGCCACAACTTCATCACCCGGCCTGGAAGAACAAGCCCATGGTGCCCTGGGGCTCGGGGTACCTCCCCCTCCCAACCCTGCCCCTCTACATGGCCATGGAGTACATGGGGGAGAGGCCACCTGCAGGGGAACCAGCATCTGGGGCCAGGTACTTATGCTCACCCCATGTTTAATGCTCCTTATGTCCTGGTTGCTCTTCAAGCATGCATCTCAATCAGGAGGTGGCAAAAGTGGGATGTTTCTTGTATTTTATTTTCTAAAAGGGGAGTGTCGTTATTTGGAGCGGGGGAGACATAGCTGCCATTTGTAAAGTAGCCTAACTGTTGAAAAAAAGACATTGCATGGCATTTGCAGTTGTGTGTGTAGTATCAAACGTGTGGTTTTGTTTGTGGTTTGTTAGTCATCCCTTATAGTTGAAGTTAGAAATGTTTGTTTTTCGAGTTTCAAGTTTCAGTTGATTGAAATAAAATGTCAATGTTCCTTCAAATTAAGTCATCATGTATATCAAAAATAGTGCTTTGTGTGTTTTTTTTCAACTTTATTTAATTGTGAAATAATTTGATATTTAATAGTAGGCCTGTATAGGCCTATACACAAAGCAGTAATCTTTCATACAACCAACTGGCACATCATTGTATAAAGAAATAGGCTATTTTGCTATTTTAACACATTTTATTTAACATAGGGCCTAAGCCTATGTTGTACTCATTTCTGTATTACATTTGTGGTTTACTTACTGGGAAGGACCAACTGGAATCATCTTACCTGTAAACAATTTAGCGAAACTTGGTGGTTTGGTTGGTTTGGTTTTCCCCCACCGCGGGGTTTCCAGGGTTGAAGTCGAAACATAACTAGATAATGTCTTAGTTTTAATGAATAGTCTCAATATATTGAACGAAGTTCACACATTGAGTGTTGTTCTCTTGTTTATGGTGTAGGACCCATAGCCATTTTAAAATACATTCTGAGGTTAGTGGTCATGTCAAAATGCAGGAAGTTGCAGCCTAAGGTGTCACTTGAACACGAGATGGATGAGGATCTGATCGCAAAGGTCTCACCACAAACGATAAATGGATGCACACCCCAACCCGCCCGTATGGAGGTGCCTACGCGAGTTTGTTTTAACGCATTGGTCTGTCTATTCGCTATTTAAAGAAATGTAAAACAATTTATAGTCTTCTCCAGTAACGTTTTGGAACTCGTTAGCCTAGATCGTCACTTTCGTCCAGCGTGTCCAATGAACACTAAACACCAAATGTGTTTATATTAATGTACAGACTATCTCTTTTCAAACGTTTAGAGATTCACGATTGGAGACCTACCAAACAAACCAACGGTTGTGTGACTGCAGACTCCAAGCTCGACCCCTCGGAAGGACGGTGTTCAGTTCCGAAGGTAACCAGACAGGGGAGGTGTAACACCACCTCATCGGACTGACAGGAAGGTATAGGGCCATGCTCCAGAAACCCTGGCGCCAAATGACTAATATTAAGCTATTCTTCGTTCTCTGTTTAGTTCTCACTCGTACAGAGGGATGGGCAGAAAGTTAAAAGCAGGATTATACATACAGGACATTCAGATATAATTAGTTACTGTAGCCTACTTTTGGGAACAAGTCGTGTTTGTTATATAGCTATAACTTTTTTACGTTTACTATTAGTACTTGCAAAGATTTTATTTAGGCCTCCCTAATTTTTATCTTAGCATCTCTGACTTGTTTTATATATTGATTGATATGTTGTGGGTAACAAATATGTCTAATGAACAAGACCCTTTTTCTGACATCCAGATGAACACATTAAATAAAGCATTTTGTCTTCATACTTTAGTGTATGAGGGGAGCTTATTAAATGGCAAATAGTGTAAATATATATATATATATATAAATATATATTAAATATATAACATTAAATAAACATAAAATGGACGCTAACTAACATATCCCCAAGATGAGGTCTGGGGACAGGGGGGAACAAACACATTTGTTGCATCAAACATTTTATATAAAGGTGCGGAAAATCCTCATCCTCCGGATGTTCCTCTTCTTATCGGACATGACCGTGGGATGGCTGTAGGGTACTTGAGGTTTTGTTGTTTAGCATTAGTGACATAAGTGTGAATGATGTAATTTACAAGTTGACACATCGGTGGCCTGGCTGAACTTGCTTTGTATACATGACCGCTCGAGGTAAGGCTTCAAGTGTTCGATTTTAAGATGAAAACAACATTATTACAAATTCATATATATTTGAATAAAAAGCAGAAGCAGAAGATCAAGCCGAGTCAAATGTATTTGTACACTCCTGTGTATATATTTAGGTAGCTTCTACTCTCAAAGCACTTTACAAGCCTGTGTTCACAGCTTGACAGTTTATCATTCTCCAACTGATTATCTTATTTTTGTTGTGATTATTATTTAGATTATGATGGCATGGTTTCCTCAAAAATAGCATTTCATGATATATGCTTTTATGTTTTGATGCTTGTCAAGAATGCAATTTATTTTCTTTGGACTATAAAGCCTCAGCATACAACGATGAAGATGATGTTTATACTGTTTAGGATGGTTAGGGTGGGACTTACTGGTGATTTATGGTCCCAAAGCCAAAAATAGATTTGGTTTACAGCTGTAGCTGTAGGCTACCTGAGGTTTAACGTGTGTGCACTGTGTCACTCATCAGCCGATAGTTTCGAAAAAAACACACCGTCACAACTGTGCCACTCTGTCAGTGACGCCGTTGCCATACTCGAGCGTGAGATAAAAAGCCACAACCGAAGTGTCTAACAACCACCTCCATTTCTTCAGCCAGAACCCACGGGCAACCCGCTACAGTTTGCGTGCCGAGCGTTACTATGATTAGTTTGTTGATAAAGAAGCATATGTGTGATGGTTTACGAGCAAAGATGGTCAGTCGTTTTCAATCAGGAAATCCCCCCTCACCTCAACCTGTTTCTTCTTTCTGTCTCTTTGCCTCCCTGTCTGTCACACACACACACACACACACACGCACACACACATACACGCACACGCACACAAAAAGCTGTAACAGTTATAACAGTATGAAAGCTATATCTCTAAAGAAATTTCAATAGCTGACCTATATTCTTGTTACATCCTAGGGTAGTTTGCTGCATTTTTACAGGCATGAAGGAATCACGACTCATGCGCGGAAAGCGTGTCTTGCTTAAAGGTGAGATGTAAAAGAGAAAGAGCTACGTGAGAAGTGGAAACTTCTCACATAGCTTCCATTTAACCCCTCAGACTCCACATGGGGTTTCATAGATGGAAATATATACATCCACTCCTCCGAAAGCCTCCCACCCTGAGTGTGAACCATCAAAAAACCCCAGTGTGCTCTGGTGCTCCCGGTCCGGCCGTGTCTCCTCCTCCCTTACCCCCTTCACACCAGGACACCACGCTTTCTATATCTGGACACACCTGGTAGCGCTGCTTCTGGGCTCCTCTCTCCCTTCCCCCCTCCTGCACATCTTCTACTGTCTAGGACACCCTGGCCCGGGGGTTCCCCTGGTAATTCCGGTATCTCTGAGGGGTAAAAAAAAGATACAAGGTCAACTGAAGGTCAGCTTCCAAGGACTGTGGAGACAAGAGGCCCCCCCCCCGCTCTCCAAAATCCTGCCAATACGTGTCCGATTGACAGACGGACACGACCGTCCAAAGGCTGACAAACCGACCGGTCGGTTAACCGGTCGGTCGATTGACAAGCTGTCAAAGAGATAGAAGGCTTGACGGATTTGACAAAACTCAAAACGAGCGAAAACTAGCGTCTCCTGCTGTGATTGTTGTTGCTGTTGCATGAAATCTATTGCCTTAACCATTCTCTCATTCTCAATTGTGTTTCAATTCTCTGTTGACCTACGACACATGTGGAGTTGTGGTGGGTTATGAAGAACATTCAAAGGTAACCTGACACATACAGAGCTCTCATCCCCTTAAACATGAACTGTATTCTGAACATATAGCACAAATACAACACAGCTAAATGCTACTGACTCAATATGACGGACTGAAAACTGAAATAAGACACATAATGAAACTACTTTCATCGCCAGTCTAAACACTGTGCTGACAGGAAAGAGATATGACTCATTCTGCTTGGTTAAAATGGTTTGGTAAGGGAGTTAATCCTGCGAACAGCCAGTCACTAAACTGGTGTTGGTTAGTTGATTAGTATATATATATATATATATATGTATGTATGTGTGTGTGTGGGTGTGTGTGTGTGTGTGTGTGTGTGTGTGTGTGTGTGTATATAAAGGCCACAGATGGTATAAGGTAATGATAAACAGTGGAAAATGAGCTGCAAGCAATGGTACTCATTTGAAAAGGCCAATGCTCAATTAATTAAGTCATTGCCCATGAGCCCAAGCTTAAAGGTTAATCTACGTCTATTCAACATAAATAGTTTAGGCAGAACCCAAACCTAAATACCGCAGTCAATTCTTTACATTGTGTGTCTCTCAAAACACTTGTGTTGGTGTTGTTGGACAAGCCTATCGGGCTATCTTACAGAAGTGAAACTGGTTTTCGTAAGCTCAAGTAATCGTCAAACGCATTCTCATGAATGTCAACTTCCTGTTGTCAAAATCTGTAATTCACACCGACTATGCTAATGAGGAACTGCAGGGGCGAAGGCATTTTTAAACAGCATACAGCATACAGTTGTTCTCAGAGGCTCCTAAACATTGTTATGTATGTCTGTCTTGTCATAAAGACTATAGTTAGATTTATGACAAATGACAGTACAAGCAGACTGCTGGTTGATTCATGATACATGCTTTATAAATAGTGTGCTTCTTTTTTATATGTATATAAAATAATACAATACAAAATATTCTAGGATATTGTTCAAACACAATGGTTTCCTTATTGTACAGAATCAGCAGGACGTCAGACAATGAAAATTCACATTGATTACATTGCTAAAATGCAGACAAAAAACATATTTTCGCCCATAAACTATACAGTCGTGTATTATTGGTTGAATTAAACCTAAACTGACTGAGGTAATAAACAAATGGGGATTCGTCAAAAACACACATATATATAGATATATATATCTATATATATAGATATATATATATATATATCTATATAGATATAGATATATATATAGATATATAGATATATATATCTATATATATATATAGATAGATATATATATTAATAAAATCATACCGTT
>OMNR01095908.1:0-11458 GCA_900303205.1 Mora moro
AAAAGAGAGACAGTTGGACAGACAGATAGACAGGCGGGCTGACAGGCAGACAGACAGACAGACCGACCGACCGACGGAAAGAGGGAGAAACGGACAAGCAGACAGAAGAATGGATAGACAGCAATACAAACATACAGACAGACAGACAGACAGACAGACAGACAGAGAGATCGCTCATCTTATCTGTTCGCCGTACAGATTGTACAAAAGCTGTTGCTGCACAGGCAGGTTCATGTTGAGGTTGTGTGTGTGTGTGCGTGTGTGTGTGTGTGTGTGTGTGTGTGTGTGTGCGCGCGCACGTATGCATGTGTGTGTGTGTCTATGTTTATATGGGTGTCTCTCCTTTCAGCCCCCCTGCCTACGTTGACAGTTGGTATGACTTTTCCTCCCAGTGATGCCGATGGCAAATGAGAGACACACACACACACACACACACACATAGTGCCTTCAGTCTGAACTGACGCCTGTGTCTGCTGGCAGAGTGTGTGAGTGAGCGTATGTATGTGTGTGTGTGTGTGTGTGTGTGTCGTGAGCAAGCTTTCAAGTTTAGAGAGTTATGTGGCACAGTTCAATAATTATAACAATTTCATTTATCGTTTCTAAATCATGTCCTGAAAGCTAATACTAGTAGCAGACATTAGTGGTTATCTGTCCTAATATGAGGACTCCTGGGTTCCCCCTCAGGGATCAATATTGTAGTATTATCTAACCATCTCTCCTCATGTTTTGACACAGCGTCTGACATCCTAATCCCAGACATTGGTTAATGGCAGTGGTTCAGATTTTGTTGTGTGAATGTGGCATAAAAGATCATGCAGGGTGTTAGGAATCTGTTTCTATTTTAGATCATGTTGCTATATTTGGGAATATAGTATAGGCCTACATCCGTCACTTGGTATTCTTTAATAATTTATTAAATTATATTTGGTAGATGCTTTCAACCACATTTCTGACGTTTCTTTTACACAACAGTAAAATGTCTGATTAAAACGGAGCCACACACATTACCTCAGAAATATATTGCTGTCTCTTTCTAACAAATGTACTTGTAAGTCGCTTTGGATAGAAGCGTCTGCTAAATGCCCTAAATGTAAATGTAACATAAAGATAAGGCATGGATGTATAATTGTGATATATTTATTGTTTGCCGACCGGGAGTCTGTAACAACACAAAACTGAAAAGTGTTAAGCATTTTGTCAAAACTCCACAAATCTCTTGCGAGAAAACCATGTTCTCTCTTCTCAAAACTGATTCTTTCCACCAAAACGATATACACAGCAATTATATGATTATCTCCTACAGAGGATCAATTAAACACTGGTGTGTTGAATTTAAAACACTGCCATCAAAATACTCTATATAGGTTTTGGCTTCATGAGGCCATATTACATATTCAAATGTATACAATTGTGTAGAAAGATAAGTAAGATGGAAGAGAAGTAAGATACTTTAAGTTTCTGAGAATACACACATTTTACCCATTTTGGCAAAACTCACATGAATTGCATAAAGTAAAATTTAAACACGACAGTAAGAAAATGTTTAGACTTTCTGGGGATGTAATGATGAAATCAGTGCACAAATACAAAAAGTACTTACTGTAGTACTTAAGTAAGTTTTACTGTACTACAGTAAAATGACTGAAAAGTTTTTCTTAGGCCCTCAAAAAAACTAAAAATATGAAGTGCGGTGAAACAGATCTACATGTAAACCAGTCGGCCTCTGATCCCGATCAGGGATCCAGAGGACCTCATCTACGTCGCCTGCTATGTTCTCCCTGGCCAGGGGGGGGAAGCCCCCTGGCGTGGCAGATACACCCCTGGCATGCGTCTGCGTGGATGTCGTCACACAGCTCCTCCATTGTGGGGCCACATGCTGATGGCTCATGGGGGTTGTGGTCATCCCCCTCCCCAACACAGTAGAGGTCCCCAGAGGCCTCTCTTATGCTCTGGCTGATGATTGAAGTGTTTTGCCAATTTAATTTGAACAGGTGAGAAGTGAGTGAGAGATTTGTGTGACTTAAATGTGATTTAATTTCTGTCTGAGTGAAAACAATGGAATTGTGCTCTGCAGTCTTGTTGATACATCTGCAGCTTCAAGCTGCACAGCATTGTATGCAGTTCGAGTTTGTGTATAGTGGAGAAAACCTAATACAACACTGCCATCTAGTGGTAAGTGTTTTCTAAGCACCAACCGCAATGACAGATTAACTTGCAGCAGTTAACTTAAATCGATTTTCTACCGCCTACAAGTTAAACCCTGCAATCGTAGGGAAGTCGTAGGCCCACTGAAGAAACTTATTGACTCCACAAGAGATAATTTATACATTAGATTCAGAAGGAAAAATAAACAAGTTACACTGAAAAGCATGGCTTAGAACGCTTTGTTTTGGCACATTTCAACATGCCTCCGCTTTCAACATTTATAGTTCCATGCTAGCCTACTGCGAGACGCTAAATCCACCATTTTAAATCACCCTTAATTTTGGGTGTTCAGTTAGGACATCTCCCAACCAGCATACAGTTTAGCCCTTCGCACACCAATTTAAATGCATATGGCTGAAGTCACACGTACCTGTGTAGCTACCATAAGCCCATCTTCTTCCAATGACACACAATGTAAATACAACACTCAAGACAAAAATGGACTGAGGTCAAACAATCTGTATTTTAGAAAGTACATCAGCTTTACAAAAACAAAACTATGTTGCATCTTCAACTCTTCGGATGACTGGTACATAAGAGAATGGAGACAATGACATTTTTTACAAAAGCAAAACAAAATCTTTCATTAGAAATGAAAAACGTACACATTATCAGAACCTGCAATGCGATTCATGTGGCAAAACAGCCATTTCATTCTAAAATGATTACTTGAAATCCATAAAGCATCAAAAGACGACACTTTTGGCAAGAGAAAGTTGGCTGCATGACAACACGTTATGTCAGGGAGGTTTATATTAACAGGGCCATCTCTGCTCCTTAGATATGTTCAGCAGCGAGATTAAAACGTTGAATATATAATGTTGCTAAACACACAAAACCGTGGTTGTCATAAAACTGGTCATTTTCTTACTTATTTAACAATCATGGTTGGGTTCTCCTCATGCCTGAACAACAGTCTTCATATTTCCTTAAGATGTTAAAGTTAACAGTGTCCCCTCTGCCTTCATCGGGTGACAACCACAGGAAGTCATAGGGCCCGAAACAGGGCAGATCAACTGAAGACAATGATGGTTCACACATGACGTTCAAGGCATTGTTTTCTTGGGATGTGTGTGTGTGTGCGCGCACGCAAACTTGGTGGTGCTGATGTCTGCTCTACAGCAGCCATTTCATTACCCAGCGTCTTCACTAGGATGGTACAATAAGGTTCCCAGTCAAGTCGTGTGTGTGTGTGTGTGTGTTGATGTGATGGAGGCATGCGTTCCTTAGAGGGGCTTGGGCAGAACCGTCACCTCGTCCAGACACTCGTCATAGGCCTCCTGGTATTCCTCGTGGGGCTTGATCAGAATCACGCAGGTCGGCCTCTTGGAACCCGCCGAAGAACCCAAGTCCTAGACGCAAGTAGAGGGTCGAGCCAAAATGAAAATATTTTGACTCGGGGGGGGACCAATATGGTCCCCCCCCACCAAGAAACTATTTACAAGGCCGACATGCATCAACCATGTGGAAGGGCTTACCACTTTGGATGGGATGTAAGCGTATGGGAGACTCCTGTCTTCACACATGACAGGCAAGTGGCAGTAGACGTCTATGGGCAGCGTGTCTCCTGCCAGCACCACAATACTACACACATATGGAGGGAGGAGATTTCATCACTAGCGTCATTACTAGAATACATTGAACAACCATCTCGCACCGACTGTCACGCTTTAAGCATGCGGCCATTTTGAAGGCAACCTGTCAAGAACTTACCCCTTCTCGCCTTTGTTGATGAACTTCTGTACTTCTTTCACCCCACGTCGAATCTGTTTCAGCTTGGCAGCTAAAATGAGAGCCAGCAAGAGGGTTGCCAAATGTTTACAGCTGTTCCAAGTCGATTATGTTTTGATTGCAAAGATTCCACGTTAATGCACCAATGAAAACTAGTTTCTAGTCGCTTTATATCATTTTGAGTCGAAGCCTAGCATTAAATGCTCAAAGACTACTCAAGTGGTTTCATCCATGGCCGAGGCTACGCCCGTGTTAAGAGTTACATTGAAAATGCGCGTCCCACGTGGTCAAAGTTTACGTCCACACACACACACACACACACACACGCTACAACTAGCAATGATGCTCGCTGGCAAATTAACGCTATACCACAAAGTGAATCGACAACGATGCTATCACGCGTTTATAATTACCGTTGGCATTACTATAATATACAGTGCTAATGGAGTCCCCTTACCCTTTTTGACGCATTTGTAGAGCTTCTTGCTGAGTTTCCGCGATGCTAGCGGTTGGGCTATGGGATTAATGTTAGCGATCAGCTCCTGGTACGACTTCTCGTTTCCCCCGGTCGTTGCTTCTTCCACTTCCACTTCCACGCCTGATACCTTCTCCTTCTTTGTTTTCGTCATTTTAAACGGTCGATGTTGGTCAAAGCGTTGTGATGAACGTGCCGAAGGTCCCACTACGCCACGGGAAGAACCAAGTACGGTGTGCAAAGTTACGCACGTGTTTCTCTTCCTTCTTCTTCTTCGGCGATATGTTGTGGTGTACACCGCCTGCAGGTTGTATACACCGCCACCTACTGTCCGGGAATGTGAGGCAGCTGGTCACGACCTGCCTTCTTTATATTGTAGGCCTACTGAATTTCACCTGATGTTTTGCTTCATGAGATCTCTCACCCCCAGACCAGTGTTTATGGAAATTAATCTGAGAATCTAGTTAAAACACACTGCACACTTTATTATCACTCCACAGGTTCTTTAAACATTTTTTCAATAAAATGCCTGCGCAACTGACGCGAGTAATCAAGAATGGAACAAGTCAACATTTACTCAAAACAGTAACAGTCCATTTTTATTCACAACTTGGTCTTGGCCTTACATGTAAAAGCTGGTTAATTACATGGCAGTGGAGTTGGAACAAACTCCAACTAAATTTGACATTCTGGAGTTACTGTTCATATTATTTCAATGACATACATACACATTTCAAGCCAAACATTTTATTTTACTTGCAACTTCCTAGTAGTGGCCCCTGCCGGTGTTTATATGACAAAGTTTAACTCAAGTCGGGCACAGGGAGTTTCCTTCAATTAATCTAAAAGTCTCAATAAAATTAGAACAGGTAGTAGAAGTTATATACAAATTCACCCCCCGTACAGTTGTCATGAAGGAGGAAATGAGCTATAGAGACCATTTTGTACCAAAAAAGTTCCAGGCTGTAAACATGTTTATTTCAGCTGTAAAGTTGGGCATTTTAACATGGGGGTCTATGGGGATTTACTCCCTTTTGGAGCCAGCCTCAAGCGGCCATTTGAGGAACTGCAGCTGTGGGCACTTCCGTGTAGGCATTTCATTTTTCAGACCCGGAGTTTGCCCCTTGGTGCAGACCTAGGGCTCGGAATTCCTGTCGGTAACAGAGACTGTGGCAGATTCACCTTCAATTAACAAGATCTGAGTAGAGGGTAGGCATCTTCCTGCTCCTCAGCTCTCTGGCAATCTGGCACCAAACGCATGGAGAACAGCAGGTAGCATAGAAACAGTCCTTACACATAGTGCCCTGAGGAAGAGACAGCGCAACAAGGTTCATAATGCAATATAAGCTCATTCATTCATGAATGATTCCTATTAATGATTAATATCATGTAGCCTATGCGTGTTGTTTGATTTTAAAATTAAAACAATTAAACATTTATAATGTGCAGTGGTATTTGATTGGGCTATGTCTGTACAATATGATTTTATATTAACTTCTTATCCTTACTTGAATTGCGTAACGTTGGCGCACGGCCCACCTCATGGTCATTGTAACTGGTGGGATAATGCCACATATATCCAGCAGGGGGAGACAGAGACACTCGCCAAAGTCCCTGGTTGTCACACAGGCGTGGCAGGGACAACACCAACACCCAAAACAGCCTATCAAGTAAAGTATGAAAGCAATGTTATGACAGTAAGAAGTATTTTATTTCAGGAATATTGGTAAGTTTTCATATTACAAGATACATACATAAACATACTCAAGTCAAAAGAAAAAAGAAAAAGAAAAATCAACCCCGACGCACTCTCTCAGGAAACACAAGGGTGATATAAACAAAACAAAATATAAATTATATAATAATAATAATAACAAGAATAAGAATATTAATAATGATAATAATAGCACACACAGAACAAGGTCAGACACTGTCACATACAACCAAAGATACATACACCATGTCACAGATAAAAAAAACAGTAGTACACACACAATGCTTGTTGTACACAACCTTGAACTGGACCCTGGCATTAATAATGATAGATTCTACGTAGCCATAGGGTACCCAATGCTTGCCTAGTCTATTAGCCAAAACCGTGGCTACTGTCTTTTGGTCAAAATTAAGCAAACGTAAAAAAAGGGGGCCTATATCCTGAAGGGTATGCTTCATCTCTGCCCTTTATTAATAGTAGATAGATGTAATCCTCATACAGATAGTCAGGGAAAACATTGGTATTCAAGAAGTATGGGAGGGCCAGCTGCCTTACCATTTGGAAATTATTTTATTGCATCAATTATTAAGATAATAATGATTATTTGAATATCCCTCAAAACGGTCCTGGTAGGCATACAAGTCCTATAATGTGTTATCTAAAGGCCCGAATACTTTATGAGGCCGTATAGGCGATATTTAACACTTTACCTCTCACATATAGGCCTACACGTGAAATGCTCCAACAGAACAACTTTCACGTGTATATTTGAGAGGTAAAGTATAAAATATCACCTATACGGCCTCTAGTACTACTTGGTAATAATCAGGTATGGGTAGACAATGTTATGGTGTAACTTACAGTCCTTCAGGTCATCAGTGCAACGACAAATTCCAGACGACCAGTCAGCACTGTGCCTAACGCCAGGATGAGGCTGCGTAACCACTGCTGTCATGAAAGCCATTGTACTGCTTCAAGTCAAGATTATAAACCAGCATCAGCCTTTCATTTTCACACACACACACACACACACACACACACACACACACACACTCTAGTGAAATATTGTACATTGCCATAACTCTCCAAAAAAGTTTTATATTAGGTATATTGAAGAATCAGTCACTAAAGAACTCACTAAAGAACTCACTAAGTCACGATTACTCATTCTGTAGACACCTTGCTTCAGTGATTTTCTGTATTGTCATTACTTGCCAATAGATCTGTTTTTTTACAAGTCTATGATTGCACTGTAATCTGACTGTAGCCAGTACATTATCCTGATAGTGTTTGTATTGGAAATGATCAGCATTAAAGTGTTCAATATAGTAACTTGTGTATGGCCTAACATTCAGGCATTCAGGCGATGTATCCTTCTCTCTCTCTCACACACACACACACACACACACACACACACACACACACACACACACACACACACACACACACACACACACACACACACACACACACACACACACAGAGTACTTCTATCTTTGTCTTGCAAGTCTCTTGCCCTCTCACACACAAAGACCACCCCTCCCCCACTCTGTCTGCTTTAACTGTAGTCACATGAATCAGTAGTAGAGTCGGCCCCTATTCACATGTTTGCCTTTAACAACACGTAGGACCGTCACGTGATGGTGAACCAATCAGTAACGTATGTGTGTGTGTGTATGCTCAAGCAACTACAGCCTTGTGCTAGGTTAATGTGATACATGTAACATGTACAGTTTGGTTTCAGCCTATTGTTAAGCTAGCCAAATACAATTGTTGATCAGTCATTGGTGAGCACGGGTAGGTGTACAAAAAGCATCCTTATTCCAGCATGTCTCAACATATCTCCTTAATGGAGCCGCCAACATACAATCCCCTCTGACTCCGACCTTAAAACTTGAGCTCTTTTGATAAACGTCCTATTGCTTTCTATTTCTCTCCTCTTGCCCTGTTTATTGGCACACCTTTACACTTCTGTTGATAATAGGTTGAGTTTGGCTACAGATTGTTTAGCATGATTCTAAAGTGTAGACACCATTATTTCACCAATTGCTTTAGTATTGAGTTTGTTGGCCTGTTCCTGTAGCAATCTAACTGGGCTAGAATCAGTTCAGTTCAGATCCTTATTGTCCCTCGAGGGGAAATTTGATTTACAGGAGAGGGCAAAAACACAGACACAACATAAAGAACACATAGGACATTAATCACAACAGCTACAGCAAACAACCAAAGACAAAGTATATCTGTTTGTTAAGAGTATCAACCATTGGAATGGCATCCATAATAAGTGCTGCTGAGCAGTGCAGTCAAGATTTAGTGCAAATTAAGTGAATTTATTGCATTTGGAACAAAGGAAAACTTAAACTTATTGCTTTTTACCCTGGGGGACCTGTATCTCCACCCAGAAGGGAGAAGAACAAATTCCTCAAAGTGGGTGGTCAGAGCTGGCCAAGATCCACCGTGCCGTCCACAAAACGTGTCTGTCATAGATATCTGCTACGGGGAATGAAAGACAAGCATTTGAAAAGATGTGAAAAATATAGTTGTTCAAAAACAGGAATCACTGCTGCTATGCAAGAATCTGTGTCTAGCAGGGGGTGTGGCTTCTGTGTCTAGTAGGGGGTGTGGCTTCTGTCTAGTAGGGGGTGTGGCTTTTTGCTTTAGCCGGTAGCTGGCTTTGTTTACAAAACTGTAGCTCACGTTAGCTGGTTAGCAGTCTATATGTGTCTGTCCCTACCAGCAGCTAATTATACATGGCAAGAACGATGGATTACTTGGTTGATTACAGGCCTGAAGATAAAGAATACGAAGTACAGAAAGATGGAGGCAGATCTGAGTTGATGACTTGTTACAAGAAGATGCCAAAGTTATCCTAAACTAAAAGAAAAGATTTGTTTAGTTGATGGTGATAGGCGATAGGCTGATAGGCGGTGCATGACTAGAGTGTCCCGCCAGAGTTAACTACGCCCATTTATGTTTCTTGAAATGTTGGCTTGCTAATTAGCAAACTAACTTGATCTCATTCCACAAATGCATTCAGCCGTAATTTAGAGCTCATCTCTGAATCCTGTTCCACTCGTTTTCTGAATAAACAAATGTCTAGAAACAGAAGTGTTTCTGCCTTCATTGGTTCTAAACACACCAACATCAGAGAGAGAGTTTTCCATTGGCAACATATATACCGGTCTATGGTTTTGAGTTTCCTGGTTTAAGATGAGATTATTTTTTATTGGATTTATTAGTTAGCCTTCTACCTCAAGCCTAGCAACAACAAAGAACCTGCAAATAACAGGTGGTTCCTACATTAATAGGCAAGGTATATAGTATCATATAGCTTTGGATTGGATGCCATAAAACCATTAAAAAAATAGATATATATAAATTCCTCCCATAATTAGTCATATTTCTTAAAGTACTCAACTTTCTTTTAAATGAGAGATGACTATTATGGAACAGAGGGGGGAATTAAATATTAGTCCAACATACAAATAAATAATATACTGAGTATTATGTTTAGTGATAAAGATGGAGGACCCCACTCCCAACCCATGTTATACCAGTGTACTACAGAGCTACATCTATTTTAAGCATACCATGCTTAAAATAGCCTATACAAGACTGCAAATGACCCCTTTAGAAAAAATAATAGTGGATATTTTATTGATATATGGACCTCTAAACTATAAATGTAAGCTTTGACTTGACAGACGATTAAGTTAGTTTTCAAAATGAGGGGTTTTGAGGAGGAGGCTCAATGCTGCTCTAATTAGAGACGGGAGTCAGGTGCAAGTGAAGCAAATATGAAACAACAACATTGCTAACATTGCTTTTTGGAGTGCTTGATATAAATGGGTCTGATATCTCTGACCGGTGTCACTGGGTCACCTATAGAAACATATACCCTGATTGATCTGAAGGGCGCCACACACTGTTTTCAGGTGCATATATACATAAATATTTTTTGTCACCTTTATGGACCCTCACCAGATCGTACCCCTGTGTTCAGATTGTTTAGCATCTTGTGTTTGTGTTGAACTGTAGTACTACAGCCCCTCTCATCAGACCTGATGGTCAGCCAAGCAGAGTTTATGGACTGTAGTGTTGACATCAATCCATAGGAAGATGTTTCAGCCTTTCAGGGCAGGAGAATGGGACTATGAAAAGTAGTTTTGGAGCAACGATTCATTGTATTCAGCTGGGGACTGCACATTCTCAAACCTTTATGTGTCTGATTAGTACAGGTAGACAGCCTAAGATCTTCTTGTAGCTAGCTAGTGAAACCCACCGTTGGGTCAGGACTGCAGCTCAGCTGTTTTTCAAGCAGCACCGCACCATCCCAGCCGCATGCAGTTGGATTGCAGGAAGTTTACCGATGTTGTGAGGCAGGCGCTAGTTTCACGGAAAAAAATGTTGTATTTCAGCTTGAACATAACTATTGATTCAATGCTCGCTTCGTAACCTTGTTTCAGGAGAACATACTGGGACTTGCATCAACCCTGAACTTCCAGCTTTCTTTTCAAAAGCTCAAAAGACTTCCATTGTAGCCCAGATCACTACAGGAAGCAGCCAACAAATTCAATACTGAAGCAATATGCTAAATAACTACATTCCACTATCTGCGAATGTAAAATACTAAATACTGAACTATCCTTGAATTGCTACCGTGAAGAAAAGAAAGTTTTGCCCTTGAATAATATCTTTTATTCTGATTTATTGGATTATAATTTGTATTATTCTGGGCAAAAAGGTGACTAGTGTTAAGAAATTGTACAGCAATGCTGTCGGCCAATTGTTATATTCAGTATTAGAGCCGTGGCATGTTGTGGAACACACCACATGTGTTGTGTTCCACAGCAGTTTCACATTGAAGCCAACTAATTGTACACTTAAAGATCGCCAGCCGTTCCTGCTGGTTTATACAATTCATCTTTTCCTTCCCAAGTGTTTGAGATGGACGTGTTAAACCCAGGGTACATGCCACTAGGTCCCCAACACCACCACCAGCTTGTGGTTACGTGTAATGTTAAGTCTTAAATTAATCAGATGTACAGCTTTTCAGGGTGTATTGATATGCACAGTATAGTCTCATGTCATGTGTTTGAAAACCCAGCTAGAAACAATTTAATCTCTTACTCAAAAATCGAATTCATTGCTGACACTAACCCCAAGAAGAAAACAAAAAGGTAAAAAAGTGTTTATTCCCAAGCCCACCGGAAAAGACAACATGACACACACACACACACACACACACACACACAGACACAGACACAGACACAGACACAGACACAGACACAGACACAGACACAGACACAGACACAGACACACACACACACACA
>OMNR01095922.1:0-12056 GCA_900303205.1 Mora moro
GTGCCTGTGCACATCTGTGGCGGCAAAGGGGTTTAGGACAGAGAGAAACTGCACACACATCCTGTCACGTCAGTTAATATAAGGTTTGGAGATAAGGGCCCACAGACAAACATTGACCAAATCACGCATTTCAGCTGCAAAGCTCCAACTGTCAATCAGTCTGAGAGACAGACCAACAATCAGCCCTCTACCTCTGATAAGGGCTCTACTGAGCGCGTGCAGGAAATAGCCAATCTACAGCGAGCCTGGAGAGGAGGCTGATGGGCGAGTGGGAGGGAGAGAGAGAGAGAGAGAGAGAGAGAGCGAGCGAGGGAATGAGAGAGAGATAGAGTAGACAGAGAGAGAGAGAGGGGGGGAGAGGGAGAGAGAGTAGAGAGAGAGGTAGAAAGTGAGTGACTTGGAAAAAGAAATAAGCCTAGAGAATTTGAAAACGAGTATGAACTCCTCAACACATTTACAACCCAAACATGGGAACATAGAGGTATACAGCGAAAGAAGAAAGAAAAAGGTAGAGAGAGAACGAGAGAGCAAGAGAGGGAGAGAGAGAGAGAGAGAGAGAGAGAGAGAGAGAGAGAGAGAAAGGGAGGGAGGGAGAAAAAATACATTTAAAATAGAGAGAGAATAAGAATATTCCCGCACAACGCCCAACTCCTCACACAGAGAAGGGGGAATTGAGCAAGATGGTGCTGGGAGAAAGAACGTGAGGTGTGATATCAGCTCTTAAAATAGGTCCCCCTGCTTTTTGTCACCTGGGAACAGCTTACACAGGGAGAGGGCGAGAGAGAGAGAGAGAGAGAGAGAGAGAGAGAGAGAGAGAGAGAGAGAGATCGTGTGAGAATCTGTTTTGGACCCACACCTAACATTAATGATTTGCCCACAGCTTTGACTAGCTCATTCTTCAACGTGCCATTCGCCTTGCCTTCACACACAATGGCATAATTTCATTGCCTCTATTGATTAATGATGCATATAGTGCTTACATGCACAGATGTGTGCACACAAATGCACATTACTGTGTGGTAGTACTGAAGGAAGTGTATTTTTTCTTATTTTTGCGTGAACAAGTCCATTGCAGATCCGAAATTCTCCTCATAACAGTAACCCCTTCCAAAATACTAGGAGGCACTGTTGCGGGACTCCCAAGCAAAGCCGGTATCTTGGAGCCACACTGCCCCCTCTAGGTTATCCACACCAACTACAGTCTGAGAGCAGACTACATTTTTAATTCCGTCCATGTATTTACTAAGGGGAAAGGAATGCAACGGTGGGCAGTGCAAACAAAAGCTTAACACGTTTTACTTGTAAACGTTGTTTTTCATGTTTTGTCTTGAAAAACCAAGTCAATAGGCCGACATTTGTGCTCAACGCCACGTTGTTGTTGCAATCACTGGGCATTCACATTGAGAATACACGACAAGGTTTGTTTACAAACCAAAATTAGAGGGTTATTTCGGGGCCGTATTTGTATTCACAGAAAAAAAAACGTCGATGAAAGGTGGGGGCAGAGGCGTGTATGAAAGGGTTAAATTGGCTCCCTGTTTGCGTGGTGCTTTTCCTTGCTCTGTCAAGCCCCATTAAACCTGCTACACCACAGCGATATGGCGCCATCAATTACCGGCACACCGCTATCGATGCGAAGTGCAAAAAAAAAAAAAAGAAGAAGAGAAGAGGCAGGGACACATAAACAGGACAAACGGCCACATAAAAGGCCCGCAGCCAGCTACATAAAGTCCTGCCGCCGCACAGTTCATGCGCGACAGTTTCACTCACACACACACGCGCGCGCGCGCACACACACACACACGTGAATGAATGTTGGATTTGTTAATTACAAATATTTTTCATTAACTTTTGGTGACATTTCCGTGGATATTAATGACAATATATCTTAGTGTACGTCTGGCACACTTCTTCTGACAATAAAGTACAAATTAATATTGCTACATTCCTAATTTAGAAATGTATTCATAATATTTAACCGTTGGCCCTTTATTCAATTGATTTCAGCTGCAGTTTTTCAACAGCGAAAAACAGACGTCTGACAGAGACCTAGTCTATCAATTAATCAGTTTTGTTACTGTAAGGCGTATGATAGCAGATGTATTTCCTCCTAAACTTAGTTCAGTAGCCTATGAACCAATAGTTTCATGAACTGAATTTAGAATGAATGAGCAGTTATGCCAAATGCAATGTTTGAGAATATTTATTAGGCCTATCTATGTCAAACCAATATATTACAAAAATATGCTGAAAAAAGAGCAACATTAGGGCTAAACCTTTACATTACAAAAAGAAACAATGAGAAAATGAATGTCAAATGTTAATATGGTTGAAATAAAACGACTTGCTCAAGATAAACGGGAACATGTAAACCATCTCAAAGAGGGTGAACCACAAATATACAATACATTAAAGGAGTCGCCGTTCACTTCTTTTAATTCGGCTTTCTGCGACGGCATGATTCTTTAATTCGAGGCTATCTGTGAAGAGGAGCTACTGCTGCCAGAGCTTTTGGTCTTCTGCCCCCTGGTGGCACTGGGCGGGCGCTGCACTCTCTGGCTGGAGCTCTCCCTCGCCTTCTCGCTGTGGCCCGCCTTACTACGCACTGCTGACACGAGGAGGATTCACGGACACAGGTGGAAGGAAAAAATATATTAGTTTTTACACCAGACACATCTGGCTGAAATACAAATCTTCACAGGGCCATAAAGTTCTCAACTTTATCACAATATTCTCATGGCTATCCAGCTATGACAATTGTCCCCTGGCAATACAATACAAAGCAACTTAAAGTGGTTACGTTGATTGGTATAAACGTTGTTTATACCATGGTCTAGGTGAACACACTTTTCTGATTGGCCGCCAGGTGTGCATTAAAACCGTGTATTGCACACGTAGTTCGGCTCAAGTTTAATTACCGTTGTACAACATGGTGTGATCCTTTTGAACACAATAACCATCATAGCAAACATACTGCGAGACAATTTAGACCTAAAAATCAAGCTCAATTTGAATACTTTGTAAGGAGTTACGGCCATGGAGCCGTAACCTTCGCTTACCTCCCCCCGTTGTAATTTATACTGTGACTAACTGGATGGTTGTAAAAGGGACTAGCATTATTCTTTGTCATGACAACGGTAAACTCTTGCTTAACAACCTTTCGGTTTTGAGTGCAAAACTTAAGGTTGTGCGTTAATGTAGGCAGGTGTTTCATGTTCGTGTGTGTGTGTGTGTGTGTGTGTGTGTGTGTCAAAGCAGGTATGGTCACTGTGTGTTATCTCCACTAGTTGAGTCTACTACCCGTGCCCTGGTACAGAAAAGTAACAGACCCAATTAGTGCTATGAGCGACACCTGTTTTTCCTTCGACGACGTCTCTGTGAAAAGGGCCTATTGACTTCAGAAAGGCTTTTGCAAAACCCAAAGTCTAATAGTTAGTTAGTTAGATATATGTATATTATTGAAACAGTAGACCATGGATCTCTTCTACCACAAAATAAATTGACAGAACCAATCAAACTATTATTTTCCCTTTATAGCCCCTCACGAAGAAAGATTAAAAGACATGCTAATGACCACAGTCCACCTGGTTATGAGGAAATGGAAATGGTTAATTTTCAAACTCTAGGATACAGTCCATATGACACACAAAGCCATGCATACACACATTCTCCATGCTGTCCAGCACAATTATGGCACGACGATAACATACATAAAACAGCGTGTGTGTGTGTGTGTGTGTGTGTGTGTGTGTGTGTGTGTGTGTGTGTGTATGTGTGCGACACAGTGCCACCCGGCGTCACAACTACAGAATATGTTTGTATCGAGACAGAGACGGAGAGAGAGACGATGGAATGGAATGGAAGGTCGTGCAAGCAAGAAAAAGAGAGCGAGCAGCTGATGGGACCTTGAGAAGAGCTACTCTCTTGGGGGCCGTAGACCACAATCTTAGTGCCGAGCCGTGTGGCCCTGGGGCCAGACGCTGAGGACGCGGCTGCAGGAGGCTTAGAGTTCTTGCTAGGGACCAATGTGGTGTCCTCTTCTTCAGGAAACAAGGACACAGACACACACACGCACACACGCACACACACACACATTACACACACGCTGACCTTTTAGGATAGCAATTATCAAGATTCATAAAAGATAAATGCATAAAAGATGAGTTACAGTTTATTTATCAAGTGTGTGTGTATATATATATATGTGTGTGTGTGTGTGTGTGTATGTAAAAGTTAGATTCAGGTCTCATTTTGTTTGATCTCAAAAGGTAGAGTTTCTAGTGTATTGATCCATTTCAATGGATCGAATGCTGGCTGGTCAATAGATCCCGTTCCGTGCCCTGCATGAATGAATGGCTGTTTATAAGTGTGTTTAGCTGAACGACGGCCCTGAATAAGGTGAAGCCACCCAAGGCTGTGAAGCACACAGTGAGTAGGCCCACTTCTACAGTAATTGCATTACATTTGTCAAGAAAACACATTTCATTCAGAGCGGATGCCTTTTATGGCTAGGAACAACACATACGTGCCTTTGGTTAAGCTAACTTGCTATTTGGTGGTTGTTTTTTTGCATCTGGATATACACTACATTAAGCTGTACATTATGTAATTTAAAGCTGATGCTAAACATTAGTATACAGTTATTGGAAAGATACATTTGTCTACCGTTTATAGTTTGTTTGGTCTGCATTCTTTCCAACTGATGCACCATTGCTGCTTCCTCAGCAACATCATGTTATTCAAAACGTCTAGAATGTTTCTCAAACAATTGTAGAGGGAACGGATCTGTATCACAGCTCTATTTAGCTTCCCTTTACTTTACAGCATCTCAATCGTTATCAAAATATACAACGACTGATTTAGATCAAATATTTGGATATACGTGTGGTCTGTTGGCATTGTGTGTTGATGTGTGTGAATAAAATCCGCTTTATCACAACGATAACGGACCAGTTGCGGCATGTACCCACAGATCACTATCGCATTCAGTTCAGAATGTGAAACCCATTTTGAAACCCACTATATTTGCATTATAGTGAACACAGTCCTGCTCCTTGTCTACTGACCTCGATGCTCCGTCGGTGCTGCGGTGGTACTCGCTGGGTGTGACACGGTCGACGGGTCCGCCCCGCAGGTGTCGACAATCCTTTGGCCCGCACACATCGCCTTCAGCGTCTGGAAAACCGCTTGCGGTGCAACATTCATCTTCAATAGATCGACTATGATCCTGGGAGAAAGTGATGAGACAAATTAGAAGTTTTTTTTTCATCTTTTCAAATAGGCCTACCTTCGTCGTCCGTAAACAAAGCTGACGTTGGTTTGAACTTACTTAAAAACCTCTTGGTCCATGGTAACGCCAGCCGCTTGGGTTAACTCAAACAGCTCGCTTTCTTCGGCATTTAGGATTTTCTTTTTCTTCATTGCATATTTCTGGACACTGCCAGACACTACAACCACAGGGGAATCGGGTGCCTGAGGTAACTGACCAGGTTGTTGGGATTGTTGAGACATAATTTATATGTACACCTGAGAAAAGAGAACAGATACATTACAACATTATTTTAATATAGAAATAACAACAAAAAAACCATACGAAAGATCCGTGGTGGTTCTTGGATAGACTTACGCACATATGTGGAAAAGATGTTATACAGTTTGATCCACTTCCCCCGGTAATTAAGAAGACAATGGTGGTGTGTCTAAGTTATGACTATTTATAAGAAATGTTATTACAGTTATTACAGTTTGAACAACCTGGTTTAAAGGAGGGCGCGTAAAAACCACGTCATCAAGGTTCGGCGCGCCAGCAGCCCACTGTTTCGGACACCAAAACACAAGGGTTTTTACGAGAAATAACTGTAGTATTAGTATCAAAAATTTCTCCGAACTATTCGATTTATTTGTGAATTAAATTATATTTTTTAATAATTTACTTATTGATAAGAAATCCCGAGGAATCCCCAGATCTTCTTCTTCTTCTTTTCCTTTCTTTGGCGTTCTAGGCACCTTACGACGTGTTGTCGCCACCTACTGTCGACCAGGAGAATGCACACTTCTCACTTGGCGTAAGGAAACTGTTCCTCGTAGGTCACCGTATCAGCGGATTCAGGACCCAATAGTAGTAGTATTTTGTGCCTGTCTACGTGTGTGCACCTGATTTTAAAAACGGATTCCCTGAATCAATATTTGCAAGACTTTTGCATTAGCGTCACATTTCTTTTGCATTACAATCTATATTTTATGCGGGGTCCATAACCGTAACCACGTGTTGTTGTTTTTTTATTTAATCAACGACCGTTACCTTTCTTTGGACCTACCGCTAAAATACATTAATCAATATACTAATCAACATATCAATCTTGTAAAACATTACTTACTTTACATTGCTTTCGTTTAACCAACACGCACCTTTTAGATAGGTGGGTGGTGCCAAGGTGTCTCCAACACAAACGGGCTAGCATTACACCCATGGACCCACGTGGTTACTCCCAGCGTGGTAATCAACATAGTTCAGTAATCCGCAATGGAAGACCTGCCCACAGACCTCAAAGCTTTTCTTCTGAACCACCCATGTCTTCAACTTATAGATAATAAGAGGGTTAGTAGGCGAATCTATTATTTCAAAAATAGTCGGAGCTAGCCATACAGCTAGTTTATTGTAGATCACTTTGCTAGCATACCGGCTGTCTGTGTACCCTGCATGAACAATCTCAACTGCGTCTGCCATGATCGAAGAATAGCATTCACTGAATTAACTTTCTTCTCCCGGCCATCTTGTCATTTCAGATCAAATGCTCACTAAATGACCACGAGTTTCCCTGCGATCTAGCTGAACTTCAAAGATTTACCAACGGGAAGAAATATCAGAAGTTGAGCTCGGTGTCAGAGTTTAACTACAGCCAATATGAACCACACATTGTCCAAAGCTCAAAACAACCGTACGTGCACTTAGTTTGACATATAGATAGCCATTTATTCTAAGTGTCAAAAACGTAGCCAAGCCTTTCCATGCAAGAATCCTTGCACAACACAACACATCGTAGATGTAGTATCACAGCTTCCTCTGTTTTCCAGAATGCAGCTCTTCTGTAAGCTGACTCTTAGACATCTCAACCGGCAGCCTCACCATGTCCTCAAACATGTCAATGGGAAACGCTTCAAAAAAGCCCTGGGAAAATGTAAGTGTCACTATATTCATCTTTACCACTTTTTAACGTTCAACTGCATGCCAATTCGAAGAGGCGTATCATCTGTTGTAGTCATCAGCAAATCGTAGAATAAAGTAAGGAAAAGCTTTTGGGATACCTTCACACTACATGTGTCATTTTTCCGCCCAGGCTGGATTTTGTATTCTGGCTGTTCACATTCAGATTTTAACACAACCTATGCATTTGACAGCAGTGTGAATTGTTTACTCTTTGGAGTCAAGTAACGTAACATGCAACTCATTCCAGGACCATCGTAACCGCCCTGGCTTCACTAAAACATCCGTTACCAATATCATTTGTCAAAATTACTTTGTTGTGCCAATTCTGAGCATTTTGCGGAAGCGAGAGCGCGCTCATGCTGAATACTCTTTGGCGGAATCAGTACAACAAAGTAATTTTGACAAATTGTATTGGTAACGGATGTTTTAGTGAAGCCAGGAGACACGGTTACGATGGTTTGATCACCCAGAACGGTATTGTCCTTTAACTACATATTTGGTACTGCCCCACATTTACCTTTTGTGGTGCGAACGTAGCTTTATGCAATCCTTCGAGGAAATGCTTCTCCCATGGCTGGTATGTGTACTGATCAGTGTGTGTTAATCCAACAATAGATGAAGAGTGTATGCGAGCAGGGATTGCGTTTGTTCCAGCCAGACTCCAAAACAAAAGGCCCAAAAACCACAGCAGTGATGGAGAGGGACTCAGGCGGCGGGATTCAAAACAGAACAATGCAGTGTGGGAGCCATCCTCCAATGATGAGGATGAGAGTGACTCGGAAGACAGCATGAGTGACCTTTACCCCTGTAAGTGACTTTCTTAAATCGTTCCTTTTGAAATTGAATCAATAGCTTATTTTTCCAACCACCAACCACGCAAAAGAAAGCCACAGTGCTGCAAAAAACAAATGCATTATGTATTGGTATGTTACAATTGTTTTGACAGACTATGTTTACTGAGCATTTGTTTTCTTTCTCCATAGCAACTATGTTCTCGGTAAAGAATCCAGAAACTGAAATGCAGGTGGAGAAGGATGATGACTTTCAGACAGATGACGAAGAAGATGAGGAGGAGGAGGAGGAGAAGGAGGAGGAGGACGACATGGAGGTTGAAAGTCAAAAGCTGCAGAAACGCAAAAAGGTCAGCAGGTCTTTGCATCTGAATTCAGCCTGGATGGCACTAAATGTGCTCTGCTCTTTCATCACTTCCTGTTGATATTGTCGTTTCTCCTTTAGGTTCAGAGTGGTGGACTTCCCAAGAAATTCAAAAATAACAACTGTAAAAGAAAGAAGAGCAAAGTACAGCCTTGAAACGAGATCCATTTGGGCTATGGACTGAGGATTTTCAACAATCTATTGATAATCTACATCAGCTGGGACTGGCATTGGACATTCTTGAAAAACACTTGTTTCTATACCCTACAGCAGTTCTGTGTCATTTGGTGGGTGTTTTTGCTACAATCTGCAAGACTTGTGATGCTTACACCGTAGTCGTTGCACTAGTGGAGAACACTTAAGGCACTTGCATGTTAAACACGGAACAAGTGTCTACATGTGGACTTGTAATGGCGTATGGTGTTTTGGGTTCAGTGCATTGTCATGTAATACATCTCTTGTGCAACAAACTGTCTCTGTCATTGACTAACAGTACTATCATGGTACTAGTATCACCTATCACATTTTAATATTTTTTTGTGTGATTCCTCAAATACAACATTTTGTTACATTGGCCTGCTAGATATATAGATAAATAAGAATTGGACTCCAATTCATGTAAAATGAGTTATGTGATTCTTGAAGGGCTCAGTGCATATCCAACTATGGACAATTGAAATGTGCGTCTTAACATAGGAAGAGGTGCAATTTATTTGCTTTGGTCATAAAGCTTTTCCACTAATGTGTTGTCATTAATCAAAAAATCACATTAATCTTAGAATCTTTGGTGCACCTGTCAGCTTCATGGCAGACTGAATTTTTGTTATAGTTTGCAAAGTGATTCCATCTCTTCTACAGGTTGTTAAACACAACAAACGTTGTCCACTGATCAGACCGTGACATCTCAAAGATAGTTTTAGATTGGGTTTGGGTGACCATGACCCATCCTGAAGACAAAATGATGCTATCGTGGCTGATCATGACCCGTCACGGTCAGGACTCCGCTAGATAAAAACAATGTGCCCCACGGTCAACGTTTTATTGTTGCAATCGTGTTATCAATGTAGGCTGGGTATAAATTAAGAAGATAAGATTTGGGCCAATTTGAAGAAACACAATTAGGCCTATCATAAATTTTATGAAATGGGAACTTCCCCAATGTCTGTTATGTGATGGGAGTGAGAAATAATGATTTAGTTTAAGGCTATGCAATTGCATAAAATTTTATTTTTATAGATAGAACAGGCCTAATTTCAATGTGGTGTGAGGTGTAAGTGAGATTGTCAGTAGTTTTATATTCTAATCACTCTGTGTTAGGGGGGGGGAAAGGGGTCAATAATACAGTTAAGAAAATTGCTGTGGAGTGGCCACCTCTTCCCCCTTCCTTTCCATGTTTCACATAGACAAACAACAGGTAAACAACGCTGACAAAGTGACAAGCTGATGACCAGCCTCTGTGCCTCGGCATACGTGGCATGCAGCGGTTGCAGTACCATCTAGGGGGGCTCTAGTTAAACCGCGAGGCATTGTGGGGCGGAGGCGGCCTGCTCCAGAGAGGCGACATTCTTGAAAGTAAATAACGGAGGGCTACAGTGAACGCCAAAGCCGCTCACAACAACAAACAAAAAAAAATTGGACGGCTGTGTTTTGGGCCTCGACAACTTTGACAATATGGGGCAGGAGGACCTTATGAATACAGCCGAAGACGTGGCGGACCAGGTAACTTGTGACTTCGGGGGCATGTCAACGGTGCGCGTTCATTAGCCGGTTAGCTAACTAACTAACTAACGGTACCTGCTAAGTTGTGTGCTGGCACCGAAAAGTGCTTTCAGGAGAGACCTCTAGTCCGATGACGCGTGTTGGCGTTTCAAAAGTTAACGACGGCGTTGTTGCGACATCAATAAAACATTGTTATCTGAAAACGTATGCGCGTTTACTGCGTTACGTGATACATAGTCGACATTCCCCCCTATAGCCACTTGTGTATCCCCCCACCTGGGTACTGACTGCAGTAACGTTAACGCGTGGCATTAAAGTGAAATGGCAAATGCTCACCAGGTGTAGGGCTTCGCTTATAGGTGAGATGGCCCCCCCACAGCTGGGGACTATTCCTATTTTCCAAGCTGCCACATGCAGCTTCATGGCTCACCATATACATCCGACCCAGTGTAATGGTTAAAATCGGTCTTGCTGCACGATGTTTGTTTGTTGTGTACACCTATTTGGCTTCGGACTATTCGGATGGCTTGGTGAAACTGGACATTATCTGGAAGGCGTCCCATGTTTCCCCCCCACACACATGGGGAGGAAAGGTGTCCGTCCGTCCCCCCCCACATGTGGCTTTAATAAAGCAATTCATTGATCAAATTGAACCTTTAGTTCGCATCCCTAATTGTGGTACAACAACACAGCGACCAGACGGATAAGACCGGCTTCTAGGACAGGCGTTTGTGGGACCAGACATATGCAACTACGCAGGGATCCAAGCTTGCTGTAGTGATGTAATGGCAGTAACTAATAACAGCAATAACCGTGCGTAGTCGCCTAAAATGTGATCCGACTGGTAGGATCGAAGCTAGTTCATATTGCTGAGCATTTGCCCCCTTTCTTAACGCTGTACTTAAAGTTGTTACTGTAGCTGTTGTTAATTTCATTCAGTACAATGATCAGTTTTGCATGAGCTGTCATTGTTTTTGTGTATTCATTGAAATGAAAATTCTTCGTCTTGGCTTTTGGGATTCATATGTGCCCATGCTTGCCGGTACATATATACTAATGTCTTTTGCTGCCTTATTCCCGACCAACAAGTTCTGCTCTTGGCCCATTGCAACACTTTGCGTGGCCTATTTCTCAGCAGTCATAACACCCATATGTATTTCCTGATTGGCCCATGGTCCTTCATTCATATACCACTGCTCTCAAAAGTGGGAGTTGGTGCTGCCTGATAGGCTAGCATAGTTAGTCAGTGCTGATGTGGCCTCCTAAGTGGGAGGGCCGGAGCAGGTCACTGTTCTGTGTTTTGCAGTCTAATGTCTCAATTACTTGTTTCAATACAGCTTCTATAGCCAGGCCTAATCCATTTGCCCGAGTTTGGATTGTCTTGTGCCCATATTGTGCCGGGGATCAGCCAGGCCAAGACAAGCTTGACCTTTTCACGCAATTGTTGCACCACTGCTGGCCTGGAGGCACACAGAAAGCCGTTTGTGAACACGCTTTTAAATCTGAGTCAGATTTTTTCATACACCAATCCCATCTATAGGCTGAGTCATACACCACTGATCGAATCTCGTTGACTCCTTTAAAAAGAGGTTAAGTTAAAGTTACTTTATTTAACCAGGTGACAGATAAAAGGCTCAATTGATTTTAGTCTCTTGCTTCTCTTGTTTCTTGTGATGATTCATATTTGCGACCTCTGTTTATTTATCACTCGCGTCCAATATTCTCTCCTCAGTGTTCTTTTCATGGTGTCGCTAATTGCCGCTCTGCTGTCCTTCTGTCCCGCAGTTTCTGCGTGTAACCAAACAGTACCTCCCGCACTTGGCGCGCTTGTGTCTCATCAGCACCTTCCTGGAGGACGGCATCCGCATGTGGTTCCAGTGGAACGAGCAGCGGGACTACATCGAGGCCACCTGGAACTGTGGCTACTTCCTGGCCACTTGCTTCGTCTTGATCAACCTCGTGGGACAGCTGGGTG
>OMNR01095936.1:0-13101 GCA_900303205.1 Mora moro
AAGACGAGGAGAGTAGGAGGAGGTGGTGAAGAGGAGGAGAGGAGGTGAGGAGGTGGAGGGGAGGAGGAGGAGGAGGAGGGGGAGAGAAAGAGGGGAGGAGGAGGGGAGGAGAAGAAGGAGAAGGAGGATGAGGAGGAGGAGGAGGAGGGGAAGAGGAGGAGGAAGGGAGGAGGGTGTGTGCAGGGCAGCTTGTGTTCTGTGGCCCTCTAATGCCATGTCATTGTAGTGAAGTATTTACAGTTAGTAAACATAGATTATCTCAAGCCTCTAGGTTTAACCCCACTACAAGAAAGATACTCTTATTTCCAGTAAGAAGACATTGTGTTGACTCAAGACTTGGAGGTTTACTTACACTCTTGGTGACGTCGCTCCACTCAGCAGATCTCCGCTCAGACTGACTACTGAGGTTGAGGACGTCCCGCTGCAGTCTGCTCACCTGCCGCCAGAGGGCAGCCACCGCCGCCTCCCTGTCTCCACGGCAACCCTGCTCTGGGCAGGCATCCTCCAGCACCTCCAGATGGCCCTGGGTGGACCGCACCTCCTCCGCCAGAGACTGAAGACCGAGGACCAGAGAGAGGGTGAGAGAGACGGTTGCCATGGATACATGATGATAACAGTGAGACGTTATAGGACCTTTAAAAACAATGTTTACAAAGTGCTTGAACATGCACAGTAAAAACGAGTTAAAATGTGAATATTCCAATACCAAGAATAATGGAGCCCAGAGGTGGAGGGAGGGCAGCAATCAAAACACACAAATAAAATATAGGATGACACAAAAATATGAGATACCACAGACAAAAAGTAAAACGTATATATTTTACAGGTTATAAGAAAGATAAGATAGACAGATACATAACAATGTCCGCCAATGTGGAGCAAATAAACAAACTATTCAATTAAGTAGCTAATATTCAGACTACTAATTGGTTAATTGCTTAATTAACATAATTGGTAAAGGCCTTACCTTGAGCTGACTCTGCTGGAGGCTGCACTCAGAGAGAGAGGACACCTTGGTAGAGAGACACCGGGAGAGAGCATCCTCTGTGCCCCTCACACTCTGGCTGATCTCCTCCATGCTCTGCCGGTGCCTCCTGCTCTGCTCAGCACACCTGCATGCCAACATCAGGACGTCTTCAGTACTTCATGTCTGAGACAAGTCTAACGATGTGTGGTGTATGAAGCATATACGTTCATACTTATCCTTAAGGATAACCTGTAGGTGATTTCATTGGCTAAGAATGTCATGTGATCGATCTTATAAAGCCTGTATATGGTATAGCGTTCTCTCCAGCTTTCCCACTAACGCTAACCCTAACCCTTAACCCTTGACCTTAACCCTTGCCTGTAACAGTATTACCTGTAACATGACATGCAGGATGTCTGTGTACTAATAATACATCTTGAACAAGACCATGGAAATACTGTTCGGCTGGGTCTAGCCACTACACCATCCTTCCCTTAATTCCCATGGTTATTGTGTTGTGGTCCCATGTCTTACCTGGCCAGTTCCTGGGTCCGGATGACAGCCTGGGCCCTGAAGGTGGTCATCCTCACCAGGAGACCGCTCAGAACCTCCCGGTGGAGCCGCTCCACATTCTGGGAGTGGAAGTGGGGGTGTCGGGGAACCAGACCCTGGATCTGATCCACGTGGTCCTGGTACCGCTGCTCCAGGGAGACCAGGGCCTGCTGGAGCTCCTCTAGCCTGGAGGAGCAGTCCTCCGCTGGGCCGTGGAGCGGCAGGAGGGAGGCCTCTGCTTCCAGGAGGAAGCGGACTGCAGCTTTGACTCCCTGAGTGTAGCTCCTCAGGCTCTCCTTGGCACTCAGGATATTTCCCTGTCATTAAAAAAGAAGATATAGCTCAAATTAAATGCATAGTGTTGTAAATGTAATGTTTGTTTAAATAAATCAAGTTTGGTATAAACTTGTTCCAATAACATTACGATATGTTTAATAAAGTCATTAAATGCATGTTTGCTTTGTACACATATTCTGTAATGAAATTGCATAGTTTAAACAGTTCAAATTGCCAGAGAAATAAATGATAAGGCAAAAGAATAAATCACTTGCCATTCGGGAGTCACATTCTTGTAGGACCGTATTCTTCAAGGTCACGATGTCCTGAGCTCTACTTCCCTGGCCGTTGCCTTTCCTCTGCTCCAAGATCTCATACTCTCTCACTTTGTACTCTACAATCTTCTTCAGAGACAACATCCTGCGGTGCTCCTTCACCATCTCTGCCTCCTTGGGCTCCAACACGACCAGAGACTGTAGATGTCGCAGGGTCGTGTCCAACAGACCCTGTGTGGACCTCCACTCTGATTGGAGGTCCAGGTCTCTGAGGACATTCCACTCCATGATGCTGAGGTTGTTATGCACCTCCACCTCCCAGCTGTCCATCCTCTCCACGATGTGCCTCAGTCTCTGGCACTCAGCCGTTAGCTGGGAGGGGTACAGGTCTGAGGAGATGCCCTGGAGCTTCTCGCCAGCGTCTTCGCACATGGCCTTCACCAGGGGGCACCGGGCGAGGAGGGAGCGGCACATCCCGTACCTCTCTCCCGCTCCTCGGCTCTCCTCTTTGGTCTGGAGAACCTCCTGCCCCATGTTGTCTTTGATGTCCTCCACACTCTGCCTCAGGTTGAGGTAACACTCGTGATCCCTGGCCTTCTGGTCCATCGTGGACATCTTGCCGTAAAGCTCCCAGATAACAGATAGAAATTCCCTCCTCTTCTCCAGTGGGATGCAGGCATGAAGCTGGTCCACCTGGCTCTTGTGCTCGACAATCATGTGTTTGAAGGGTTCTATGGCGTGCAGGGACTCTCTGGTGATGGGGAAGCGGTGTCTGTTCAGGTCCACCAGCATTTGCCTCAGGTTTTTCTCCAAGGCGGCCACCTTCTGCTTGGACGCCTCTTGAGTCTGTACATGGGTCTCTCTGTCCTGTTCCTTGGTCTTCTCGTAGCTGGTGATGTTCATGATGTCCTCCTGGAGATCCATCAGCTTTGTGTGCAGGAGACAGTTCTCTGCGACGCTCAGCTCAGAGAAGATGTCTTTGCTCTTCATGAGAAGTGCCTCACACACCGCGCTTTGCTTCTCTGCCTCGGCCACGGTCTCCTGGATCTGATGGGCTTGGCGGTCAGAGTCAGACCCAGGCACCGGAACCTTTTCCTCTCCTCTCTTGGACGCCATCTGGAGGAGGTACGCCACAACCCAGGACTCCACGTCCGCTATCTGCTCAGACATCTTCTCTCTGTTTTGCAGGCCGGACTCAATCTCCCTCACGGCCTTGGCCAAATCCTCCGTGGTGGACGTAGAGAGTTCCTTGAGGTGTTCCAGGGAAGAGCGCACCATGGGCACCTCCTCTTCCTGGTCCATGTCGGGAAAGAGCTCCGTCACCTCCTCCAGCAGTATCTCCAGCTGGCCCTGCTTCACCATCACCTCCGACTGCAACTTCTTCAGATCTCTGATCTGCCGGTGGACGTCCTCGGGGAGGAGAGTGATCCTCCTCCTCCTCGCCTCGATGTGAACCTCCGTCTGCTTCGCCCAAATGAAGGCATCTCGGATCACCTTCATGATCTTCTCCAAGGTGGGGTTGTCGCTGCTGGGGGTCTGGGAGGCCAGTCTCTCCGCTGTCTGATCCAACTGTAGTTTGATCTTTTGGAGCGGTTGCTCCGTCTTCGTTGATTGGTTCTCCCCTGGCTGGGAGCTCTGGGCTAGTGCCTCTGACGCTTGCAGGAGGAGGAGGTACCTCTGGTGGGTGGCAGCCACCACAGCGCTGGCCACCATCAGCTCCTGAGCCCTCGTAGGGTCCCACTCTGGGGTGGCTAGAGACTGGGGCTCAAGGTACCCGCCAATGGCCTCCAGCTTTTCCTCAAGACTGGACATCTCTGATAGAATGGTGCTGGTGTCGCCGGAGATGGCCTTCAAACCATGAAGGCTCCTCTCTGCAGAGTTCTCCAGGCTTCTCCACCGGTCTTGCAGGGCCCTCAGCTGTCTCCGTGTGATCACTTGGTCAGAGGGGCTCAGGTGGGGTCCGAGGTTGGAGTGGGTGAGGACCAGCTCTCCAAGAACCATCCGGTTCTCCTCCATATGTCGTAGGAAGGAGTGCAAACGCTCTTCCTCATTGGAGCTGCTGTCCTCTGGAGTGCTGCAGGAGGCACAAGGAGTCAGTTAAGTTCATGATCTTACTTTAACCCAATAATGATCAATAATGTCCACATTTACATTCTGCGTTTGCATTTTATTTCTACTACTCACTGTGTATATATGTGGTTTTGTATATTTTTATAGTTCTTTGCACATTATTTTTCATGGTTATAAATATTAATATATTAACAGTTAATATTATATCTTAACTGTCCTTTACTTCTGCTGTGACATCTAATCTTAACTATATCAGCCACAATCTCAACTACTCACGGTCCTCCTGCCTCCAGCTCTCTCTCCAGTCGCTCCAGGGTGGCTGTTGTGGCCTCAGTCTGCCCAGCGTAGGCGGTCACCAGCTGGAGATGAGCCTCCTTCCTCTGGACCAGGGTGGAGGAGTCCCCGGCTGTAGCACTCCACTGGGCCTCGAGGTGCTCCAGGGAGTCCCTGTCCTCTTGGTCCTCCCCAGCCTCCTCCTCCACCTCCGGGCTCTGCTGGGTCAGCACCGAGACCTGGGTCTGGGCCACTTGGAGGCACTCCTGGAGACACAACACAACAGATACACGAGTGGTCAGTTTCAGAAAATGGGAGGGGGGGGGAGGATAGGGTTAGGGTGTTTGACTCCCAGCTGAAAGGTTTTGGGTTTGATCCCCAATGTCCACAGTCGACATTTAGGCATCATTGAGCAAGATGCCCCCTAAACCCTACCTGCTCCTAAATTACATGTATCTGAATTCACTGCAAGTTGCTTTGGATAAAAGTGTCTGCTAAATGACTATATAGTAATATCCTGTTTTATTTGGAAATATGTCACATGCAGTATCTTAAGGCTTTGCTCTCTGCCCTGTTAGCTGAACATTGAGATTAATCTTACCTGAGCCTCCTCCACCTGCAGGGCCATGGCTCTTGGGCTGAGGTCCGTCGGTCGGTTCCTGCAGGCCAGAATTCTGGTTTCCAGCCTGTTGAGACGGACCTCCAGGTCCCTGATGGACGTATCCAGAACCTCTGCCGGGTCCTCCTCAAGCTTTCCCTTTCGGATGGAAAAATAAGACCCAGAGTTGGAGTTAAACCGGTTATGAGTTCCACCCAATGTGGACAGATGGTTGAGGACAATATGCAGCAGTAAAGGGTAGAAGGGGTACTAGAAATACAGGATTTTCAACTCTTATTGCATGAACAAATATATACGGTAGGCATCCCTGCATCAAAATGTATTTGTTTTTTTCTGACTTCCAGCTATTTCCATCATTTACTATTATTATTCATCAGTCATTAGTAGAAACCTTTATCCAAAGTGAATTACAGTGAATTTAGATACATGCCATTAAGGAGCAGGTAGGGGTTAGGGTCATCTTGCTCTAGGATGCCTACAGGTAGAATGTGGATATTGGGAGATCAAACCCAGAACCTTTTGGCTGAGTGGAACACACTAACCACTAGACTCAACCCCAGGTATGAAGACCTACCTTCAGGATGAGACAATCAGGTCCAGTCCCAACGAGAAGCTGCTGAACCTCTGATAACACATCCTCCATGGTCTGGTCTTCACCTGCTGAGAAGGTACCCTGGGTCTCCTCTGCCGGTCCACTGGTGCAGACCAGACCTGCTGAGAAGGTACCCTGGGTCTTCTCTGCAGGGATGACCTCCACCAGGGCATTCTCCTCAGACCTCAAACCCTCATCTGTAGCTCTCACACCACCAGGTGTGGACTCCACAGGTTCTGCTCCTGGTCCTGGTCTGTTGTCTGAGATCTGGGTCTGCTGGGTCTGTTGTTGGTGAACATTTAACAAACAAAAGACAGGAGGCAGCTTTACTACTAGATTTACTTACTGACTAGATGATCATCAAACTGTTGTGCAGTTACTTTTTGTAACTGCACGAGTGTTAACTAATTATTAACTTCTGGATATTTTTTATTTCTATCTTGAAAACATTTAACATTTTAAGTTTCTTAATTGAATATCCATGTACTTTCGTTTTTGTATTTTATATTTTCTATATCCTTTCCTTCATTGCCCCAAAATATATTTCTTGTATGTTCAAACTTACCTGGCAATAAATCTCTCACAGTCACACAGTGAATTCAGATAGATATAGCAGGTAGGGGTGGCATCTTGCTCAAGGATGCCTACATGTAAGGTTTGGACATTGGGGGATTGAACCCAAAAACGTTTGGCTGAGAGTTGAACACCCGAACCACTAGATTCAACCCCAGGTATGAAGACCTACCTTCAGGATAAGACTACCAGGTCCAGTCCCAACGAGAAGCTGCGGAACCTCTGAGAACACATCCTCCATGGTCTGGTCTTCAGGTCCCTCTGGTCCACTGGTGCAGACCAGACCTGTTGAGAAGGTACCCTGGGTCTCCTCTGCCGGTCCACTGGTGCAGACTAGACCTGCTGAGAAGGTACCCTGGGTCTCCTCTGCCGGTCCACTGGTGCAGACTAGACCTGCTGAGAAGGTACCCTGGGTCTTCTCTGCAGGGATGACCTCCACCAGGGCTTTCTCCTCAGACCTCAAACCCTCATCTGTAGCTCTCACACCACCAGGTGTGGTGTCCACAGGTTCTGCTCCTGGTCCTGGTCTGTTGTCTGAGATCTGGGTCTGTTGCTGATGAACACAAAACATTTAACAAACGAAAGACAGGAGGCAGCTTTAGGTGACTAGATGATCATCAAACTGTCCAACAAAAAGTAACTGCAGGAGTGCTGCTCATATGGACTTTCCTTATATATTCTATATCCTTTCCTTCATTGCTCCAAAATATATTTCTTGTATGTTCAAACGTACCTCAAACTCAAAACTCAGTGAATGACATTGTGACTGGTAGAGTTGGCTGGTATTCCTCACCAGGGGTGGTGTAACATGCTACCAGCTACCCTCTCTAACCCTAAGCCCCGGGGCTGCTTGTTCTGTTGGTAACACAAGTCAAAGTATAATCCCAATAACCGAGACAATGGGAAGCCGGGGTCCGACTCACAGACAGCTATGTGTGCAGAAGGGAAGAAAAGTGTGAAAGAGAAAGTGAATAAAGTGAACTAACCCGATAGGATATAAAAGAGGATATCCATTACGTCCCTGAAGCCACGCAGAGCTTGGTGTTTCTCTCTCTCCCCTGGGCAGCCTTTGTCTCTCGCCCGTTTCTCTTACTACTGATGTCTCTCAGTCTTTTTGCTTTCTCTCCCCCACTACCCTCTCTCTCCCTCTGTCACTCTCTCTCTCTCTCTGTCCCTCTCTGTTTCTCTCTCTCTCGCTGTGTCTCTCTGTTTCTCTCTCTCTCTGTCTGGCTCCATCTGTCTCTCTCTTTGTCACTCTCTCTCTCTCTCTCTGTCCCTCTCTGTTTCTCTCTCTCGCTGTGTCTCTCTCACTGTGTGTCTCTCTCTCTGTTTCTCTCTCTCGCTCTGTCTGCCTCTCTCTTTCCACTTTTTATGTCTGTGGAAAAACTACACTCCATTATGTGAGAGATATTTTCTTGCTTGAAAATGAAATGTGCCTCCGAGGTTTAGAAGAACTGGACAAAACAGTCCTGGCTTTGGCTTATCCTGCTCTTATTTCATAAGTCTGCAGAAAGATGAGGTAGAAGAGGTGCAATTATATTCTATCCATCGAAATCTAATGTTTTCATTTTGATGTAAAGCCATCTAAGAAAAACTGGATATTTTTCAACCAAACAACTCACAAATTATATACCAGTCAGCAAGTGACTAGAAGGAAACGGTCACTATACTGTCAGTATGTATATATACATATACATATATGTATGTATGTATGTATATAGCTGACATTGGTGACATACATTGCCACTATGCCTGATTGAAAACAAACATTACATTTATAAGCCTTACAAATTCACAGGAGTCACAAGTCCCTTTCACAGGTCTCAAAAGACTAAACTCTGACAGAGATTAAGTAATAGGACAGAAAATGACAGAAATCTAGTGATTTTAGACACTGCATGCCATGCATTCCCCAAAAAAGCAGGAGATCCGCCAGGCTAGCAAAACTCTCAGAATGAGACACCACACCTAATCACACAGCCAGCTCACCTGCATCTGGACAGTACTCGCCAACTGGGTTTGGTCCAGGGTGGATGCTGTGGCAACAGAAAGCAGCTTTTCCTGTTTGCCATCCTCTTTAGGTTTAATGTTTATGTTGGTCAACTCCTTGCCCTCTTTTTGGCTGATCTTTGGCTTCACAGCAACAGATTGGGCCTGAAGGGCTGTAGTCTGGTCTGTCGGCTCAGGTTTTGAGACCTCTGGTTGCACCTGTACCTTAGGAAATAGGGTCTGGGTCATAATTATTTGACTTTGCTGTTTGACAGACTCTGGTATTTCAGGATAAGTATGAGGAAGTACAGCTGGCTCTGATTCCTTAGATGCCAGTCCCACTGTGATATCACCCTCTATTGATGCAGAAGTGTCTGATCTCTCAGGGATTAATGTCTGTGGGCAAGTCTGGACAGCAGAAATGTCCAGAACAACTAAAGCCAGCTTCTTGTCTAAAAGTGGCTCTACATTTTCATGGATGGTAATACTTTGTGAATTAGACAGAGCAGCCTGTTCTTCTCTATTGGGAGAAGGCTGAGGAGACCCAGAGTCTTGCTTGGATTGTTCAGGTTTTACATCAGCATGCATTTCTGCCAGTCCTGGAGTAATAGAATACTTTACACTTAAAGGTTTTGATGTCTTCACATCAGGAGGTTCAGTCACATATAGTGTTGGCTCAGGAGAAACTTTGAGACTCTGTCTAGTTTCAGTTGGCACAACCTGGGTTTCTTCGACTACAGCAATTATGGACGGACCCGTGACTGAATCTGTAATAATCAATGACACCACACTCGCTGGGTCTTGCTGGTAAGAAGGTGAGGCCACTGGATCAACAACTTGTATTTCTATGCTACTCTGCATGCAACTCTGCTCAGACATTGGACTGATCTCCACCTCTACAATAGTTTCACTTTCCTTTGTGCTTCCTACTCTTTGTTGGACATTTGGAGTATCACGATAATCATGAGCCAGAGAATAAATGACTGACTGCTCTGTTGTTCCCTTGCCTTCGTTTGCCTCTTCAAGATTGTTTATTGTTATTTCTGTTGGTCTTTCAAGGTCCATAATTTCCCCAGGCTTTAGGCATCCAATGGTTTCAGCAGAAGAAGAAAGTGTTTCAGAAGTTGTGTCAAGTTCTGGGCTCTTTGATTTGGCATTGGTTGATACACGTACGGTTTGTCCCGTTATGACAATTTTAGTATCTGTTGGGACTTGTTGAGCATCAATTGGCCACAAGATAGATGACAGTTCCAGATTTGAATTTATACTAGATGGGACAAGATTCATTTCATCATTAGAAGCTTCTGTCTGCCCCTGGGAAGTCAGGTATGACTGGATGCTCTGTTCAATCACAGAGGTCACGATCTGCCTTGTGAGCGACTCTATCGAAGACTCCACACTAACAGGATCTTTCTGACTTTGTTCAGCTATGGTGGACTCTGATGTGATGGATTCAGGACTCTCTGGTGTCCCACTAATGAGTAACTGCTCTGCCTGGTCCACGACAGTTGTCACGGATTGCTCTGCAAATAACTCCTGGGTCAAATAAGGCTTCACAACCTCAGGTGCCTGAACCTCTTTGAGTTCAGGCATCTGAGTCTCAAAGGTTTGAGAAGACTGAAGACACACAGGTTCCTCATTGGTTGATCCAGGATGTGCACAAGATTCTACTTTAGCACCTGTAGTTTTATCATGGGCAACAGCAGCTGTGGAATCTCCTAGGCTCATTCTCCCAGTTAGAATAGCTTGTGTTTCTTTTACAATGGCAGTTAGACTTGGATCTAAAGGTTTGGAGGATTTTGAAATTCCAGGCTCCTCCTCTGTCTTTTCTGGCTCAGATGTCAGTGGCTCTTCTCTGGTCGGCACATGCCTAGCTTCCACCACTACAGCAGTTTTGATTGGTCTTGGGATGGACTTATGGAGTTTTATCGAAGATTCCAAACTGCTGGGCTCTTTTTGACTTTGTTCAGGCTTGACATCACCGATATCAGTGGTTCCTGGTTCTGAAGTCTTCGCAAGTTTGGGACCTTTCTCTACTGTAGCTGTTTTAATGTCAGATCTTGGACTTTTTGAGGACAAAAGGCAGTCACTATCTTTCTGTTGTTGCTGTTGTACATTGGCAGGTTGCACAGATGAAAGTACAGTCTGAGACTTTCTTCTGGTTGGCACAAGCTGTGCTTCTTCCACAACAGCAGTTATGGTCTCCGTTGTGACAGACTCTCGGCTAATACAACATTCCAGACTCATAAGATTCGATACCTCCTTGGGTTCTACAGTGATGAGGGTTTTGTTGTCAGACTTCTCTAGCCCTGACACCCTGGAAACCATTGAAATTTTTGACTCCGCAGTATCAGTTTTCATTTCAGGAAGATGACTTTGTGGGGACTGAGGACTCTCGGTTTCCTTGTTCTGTTCAAGCTCTGCATCAGTAAGTTTCATCAATGACACTGAGGTCTTGGCAGGGAGTCCATCCTTTGACTTTCTCACAAGATGTGAGTCACCCACGTCCACCGTCCCAACTGGGGTTACATCTTGGTTCTTTGATGGCTCCACACTTGAAATGTCCTGTTTAGTTTTTTCGGACTTCACTTCAGTTGTTGCAATAGTGGTTTGTTGTTTTGGTGTTGTTCTGTCAACTTTGGGACTTCGACTTTTCCGAGGCAGAGCTTGCTCTACAGAAGCAACTGAAGACCGAGGATTAGCACTCATCATAGGAGATCCAGCAGGTTTTGATAGTCCTGTGATTGACTCTGGAGTGATAGGAGTAGGTCCAGTATCAGGTGATGTTGGCTCTGAAATTGTAGAAACTTCTAGTTTGTCCTTGGTACCAGTTGGCTCCAATTTTGTTTCTTCCACAACAGCTGTTATGGATGGCCTGGTGACGGACTGTGGATTAATCAACAATGTCAGACTCGCAAGGTCTTGTTTAGTATGAACAGTGATGACTTCCTTGTGAATAGTGTCGGTTTTGATTGGCTCTGAAGACTTGGTCGATTTTGACTTTCTAGTAGGGGGTGAAGGCGTAGCTTGCTCAAGAGCAACGGTTTCCATGCCAGGTTTTGAACATACCTTCTGATCTAGTTCTTTATCAAGTTTCACAGAGGACACTGTTGTCTTTGACGTTCTCGTGGTTGGTACAAGATTAGACTGCTCAACAGCAGTGGTCTCAGATTCAGCCTGAATGTGTTCAGCTTGAACATCAGAAGGTACAGACACATCTGAGGCTGGCTCTGAAGCTGTAGAGTCTTCTGGAGTCTCTCTAGACCTTCTCCTGCTTGGAACGAGATGTGAGACACCCACGTCCACCTTAGCTGTCCCAACTGGGGTTGAATCTTTGCTCTTTGATGGCTTCATACTTGAAAGGTCCTCCTTAGTTTTTTCCGTCTTCGCTTTTGTTGTTGTAATAGTGGTTTTCACTTGTTGTTTTGCTGTTGTTTTGTCAACTTTGGGGCTTTGCCTTTTCCCAGAAGGTAGAGGCAAAACATGCTCTACAGCAACAACAGAAGACAGAGGACCCTCAGAGTCTAGCTTAGACTGTGCAGGTTTTCCACGCATCATAGGAGATCCAGCAGGTTTTGACTTTGTCCTAGCTGGTACAACCATGGCTTCCTCCACAACAACCGTTTCTGACAGTCCTGGGATTGAGTCTGGAGTGATAAGAGACTTTTCACTTTCAGGTTTTGTCTGAACTTGTTTGGTCTTCACAGCGAGAGGTGAAGTACCACTTGCTTTGGCCTGGAGGGCTGTAGTCTGGTCTGTGGGTTCAGGTTTTGGAACATCTGGCATTTGTACCTCAGAAAGTAGGGACTGGGGCACATTTATTTGACTTTGAGGAAGTTGAGGAAGAACAGATGGCTCTGATTCTTTAGATGCCTGTCCCAGTGTGATGTCAACCCCTATCGATCCAGCACTGTCTGCTCTCTCAGGACTTAATGTTTGTTGGCATGTGTCTGCTGTCTGGACAGTAGGAATGTCCAGAACAACAAAGGCCACCTTCTTTACTGAGTGTGGCTCTACAATTTCAGTGACGGTTGTACTTTGTGAGTTAAACAGAGCAGCTTGTTCTTCTTGAATGGTGGAAGGCTGAGGAGAACTCGAGTCTTCTTTTGACTGCACAGGTTTTACATCAGCATGTGTCATAGGAGATTCATCAGGCTTTAACTTTCTCCTGGGTGGTACCACAATGGCTTCCTCCACAACACCAGTTTCTGACAGTCCTGTGGTTGACTCTGGAGTGATACAAGACTTTACACTTTCTGGTTTTGTCTGAATTTGTTTGGTCTTCACATCAGTCGGTCCAGTAACAGGTGATGTTGGCTCTGTAACTGTAGAAACTTCTAGATTGTCCTTGGTACCAGTTGGTTCCAATTTAGTTTCTTCCACAACAGCAGTTATGGATGGCCTGGCGACGGACTCCAGATTAATCAATGATGTCAGACTCACAGGGTCTTGTTTAGTCTGAACAGTGATGAGTTCCTTGTGAATAGTGTCGGTTTTTATTGGCTCTGAAGTCTTGGTAGATTTTGACCTTCTAGTAGGGGGTGAAGGCTTAGCTTGCTCTAGAGCAACTGTTTCCATGCCAGGTTTTGAACGTGCCTTCTGTTCTGGTTCTGTATCAAGTTTCACAGAGGACACTGTTGTCTTTGATGTTTTCATAGTTGGTACAAGATTAGACTGCTCAACAGCAGTGGTCTCAGATTCAGCCTGAATGTGTTCAGCTTGAACATCAGAGGGTACAGATACATCTGAGGCAGGCTCTGAAGCTGTAGAGGCTTCTGGAGTCTCTCTAGATCTTCTCCTGCTTGGCACAAACTGTGAGACACCCACACCCACCTTAGCTGTCCCAACTGGGGTTGAATCTTTGCTCTTTGACGGCTTTATACTTGAAAGGTCCTCCTTAGGTTTTTCCGTCTTC